>ML681978.1:1425042-1712852 GCA_007922195.1 Podocnemis expansa
ACACACACACACACACACACACACACACACACACACACACACACACAGCAATTGTTACTTCACCTGATATGCCTCATTCAGCATTTTGCTGTGTAAATTACGTTGTAAACATTAGGGATAAAAACAATTTTCATGGCATCAATATACTTGCCTTGGTGAAGAAATTTAAAATTCAATCCCCATGGAAACTCTGCTAGTGTAAAACAAAGTTATTCTTCAGGTGTCCTGAACATTAATAAACCAACTCTTCTCATTGACATGCTTTCAGACAGAACATACACAGATGTCCATCCATTGCTGTTTAAATGCTTCTAATATATTGGATAAACCATTTTCACTTCTGCCACAGCACTCAAGGATAACAACTAGAGCTAACAAAGATATAAGGTCAGATTCACCAGTGCTAAAATATCCTCTTGATCAGCTATGACCCTTCCATCAGAGGCTGGAATTCATCCACAGGGAGAAAGGGTGAGATTACCTTTGCTGCCTTCCCCTGGGTTTTCACTGAAGAAATGGTGTTACGAGAGGGCTCTCTCTCTCCCTGTATATATGAAAGTAGTTAACAGACAAGGTGCCAGTAGCTAGCACACAAGAATATGGAATATAGCTTCTTGGCTTTGTAGGACTGGTAAAACTTGTTGCTGTGCACTGCAAATGGCTTCCTTTGTGCAGCTCTTTATGACTGCTCTTAACAGGGAAACAGCTTTAGTGTAAAATAAATGGGGTGGACTCCCAAAGTTACCCTGGGATGGGGTGGGTGCGGAGACTGATGCTGCTTTCCAATGTCACAATCTCCACCATAGTGGGACTTTTTGCTATCTGAATCCAGTGTCAAGGTTTGCACCAGCATCTGCAGTCTTAAAGCCAAGCTGAATCTAGTTTAGCTGGTCAAAGGATAAAGGTGGACCTCAGCAGCAAAGTTTGGAACTCAGCTTCCGTCTGGTCTGGGAGTGCTCAAATTCCAGGCATAGTAATTCGGGAGGGAGGGTGGAACACGCTGGCACAGGCCTTGCACAGGGGACACCCCTGCAGACACCTTCAGAGAGACAGTCTGCTCCAGGTGCTGAACAGTATCACACATGGTGCAGGGCTGTGATGGAACTCTCAGAGAAGAGAAATATTCCCTTCGGGTACTGGAAAATGCATATTTAATTGGGGATTAGGAGGAGAACAACTATTAGTTCTCTGCCGTACTTGGCTCTCTTCAGCTGCTTTTTGGGGAACCCCAGCCAGATAGAAAGTCTTCAGGTGTTAACCTTCTGGGTTATTTATGAGTCATGAAAGAGTTCGGGAGCAACAACTGCTAGCTGTATAACATCAGGGACATTCATGCCCCTTCAGACAGATGACCGTCACTCTGAAACCACCATAGAAGAGTAGAGACTGTATCCCAGACTCTCCGTCCTAGGTCTGACACTGAACTGGCACAGGAATTTGATCAGTTCTGTATGCATACTGACCCAGTCTAGTGCAGATGATGATGAAGCTCAGTTACCCCAATGCTGAACCTCAGGGCTTTGATTAAGAGCTTACAGAAACTTGGGACAGAAAAAACAGCATGTGAGGTCTCTTTGTAGCTAGAACAGTGATTTGCTGGAATCTGTAGGGCTAACAAATATAAGTAAAAAATAAAATATATATATTCGCTTGCCATCAAGTTGCTATTACAACCCACAGACAAAAGCTGTGCAATTTATTGGCCATCTAGTACCATTCACAGATAGCCAAAAATGAGTTATTAAAAACATAATTCACTGTCTTCTGAAAGGCACCATGTCTGTATCACTGCCAGCAGAATCTGAGTGGCACCAATAGGCACTGCACATTTCTCTGTTTGGATAGTGAACCTTTGTGTACTTCTAGACTGGTTTAAATCCCACCAATGAGTACTAGCCAAGCCCCCTATTTATGAGCCCTTTGGAGAATGTGAAATTTCTGTTCAATTCTCTTACAAGTAAGAGACTAATTAATTGAGGCAAAAATCCTTCTACATAAGCCCATAGGATCTCAGTGTAGCAGAAAGGGCACAGGAAAGGTATCAACGGTACTCCACCTCCACAGCCCCATGTTGGAGAGGGCTATTAAACACAGGAGTGGTGTGCAGGGGTCATGGCCAGGGCCAGACCCACACAGAGAGAAGCTGCGAGCTGAGTCCAGCACTAACAGCAGTTGCATCCGATCCTGCCCATGTAAGAGCCCTAAGACCTCCATCGCTACAACCATCAGGTGGCTTTGACAGACAAAGTTCTTTTGCTTGGGTTGGGCTCACAGGACCAAGACTTGGCCTTACCAAAGCCAAGCAATAATGCGAGCTTTAAAATGACCTAGGAGCTGATTCTCTACTGCCTTGTCTGGTCATTAGCATACACAGAGGTGGGTATAAAACTCTACTGTCCTGACTTTGCCAAGGTGTGAGTGACTGCAGCAATGGGGCAAGGCAGCAAGTAAACAAGCACTTAGCAAGTCACGGGCTAGAGATACTACACATCCGAAAACCCCAAAAATCACACAATAGACACCTACTCTGCACATAGACAACCGGAAGCCACCCAATTCTCCATTTCTCTTGCTTAGCCAGGTTTTGGCATCCAGTTTTGAAAATACGGCCTATTTTCTTGAACTCTGCATCAGGCAGTAAAGATGCTGCCTAGAGCAGTATTTAACATTTTCCCCTCACCAGGAAAGAGCAGACTTAAAAGCAGAATAGTAGCATGTGTATGTGGGGGAAGAAAACAAGCAAAGTGTGAATTTCTGTGCTGGACCCTGCCCCCAGCTGGTGTTTAAGGGCCTGATCCTGGCTTTTATTGAAATCAAAGGCAAGGACAAGTTTGGGCCTTATGACCTTGATTCATAAAGCACATATTGAACTTGAAGCTCATGGGTAAATCCCATTGACTTAAAGTTAAGCAAGTGCTTTGATGAATTGGAAGGAACTTAAGCAGGTGATCCAGTATTGTGCTGAGCTGGGAAAAAAGGGTAATTAGAAGTCGCAAAAATGCCACTTCAGTGTAGTGGAAGTTTAAAAGGCCTTACAAAGTCCTTTATTTGCTCCAGTTACATCATTAGGGGAGTGAAAAATGTCCTAAGTGCAATGATAGTCAAGTCCCAAATGTGTAAGCATAGCTTTATCCATCCAAGGGCTGTGAGGTGGTCAGTAGAAAGTCAGTTCAGACCATCTGCATGTTCCTTAGCTCATCCAAATACTCTCAGTGAAAGGGTGTTGATAATAAGAGATTGGTTTCAACTGAGGCCACAAAACATCTTCACTTAACCTCGTACAGAATACTTTTTAAAAATCTTGTGTTAAATCCCACCCCATTCCCACCCCCGGGATGTAGATGCTATTAAGAATAAAGGCATCATGTTGAAAATTCACCTCCTGCAGCTTGGCTTTTATTTGCTAACATTTACCTGTTTCCCATCATTTTGCACTTTAAATGGGTGTCAGTCTCCAGAACACTCAGAAATATTCTTTCTTCCCCTCACTGTACCTGCACTAAACTATCTTCTGCTCCAGGAGCTTATTAGGTTAAGCAGAACCTGTCCTCATCAGTCTGCTTCTCTAGCGTGAAAATCATTACTCTTTTGGCTCTTTATGCAGTTCCATTCTGCTCATTGTAATAAGCACTGGAGCTCATTGGAACAAAACACAGTGTTTGAGTATTAACACACGTACAATAACTATATATAACATGGAGGGAAATACACATGCTTTTGAAATCCATGGGAAAGCACCAATTTTGTCACGTCTCAGCTAGAGAAGAGTCCAGATTGGCTCCTCGGCTCTCATACAACTCCTTTGGGTTTGGGTCTGTCTGCAGCTATGAGGGCCAAAATGGATCAAACTTGAGTCAGCCGCTTCAATTTATATTTAGGCACCTCAAACAAACAAACAAACAAACAAACAAACAAAGTCTTTGTAGGTCAATGGTTCTCAACCTCTTTACAATCATTGGCCGCATGGTATATGGGCTAAAGAAAATGCTCCTTGTACAGCCATATGGATGTCACAGGGGCTGCCTCTGTGTGCAGGTTGAGAACCACTGATTTAAGTGCTGAGCACTCAGGAGTCACTGGGTGCTGCAGGTTCTCATATTGTTGGGTCACTCATATTTAGGCATCTGAATAAGAATTTAGCAGCCTAACCTTGGGCATGAGGGCTGGGTATTTCAGCCCATATCTGGAGGGCATCTGTCAATTTAGTAACAGAATGCTCTGGGATCAAAAATCAGAAAAGGCCATTCTCCAGATCTCAGTCCAGAATAGGCCAACAAGATAGTAAATAACACAGGTCAGTAGGTGTCACACACTCTTACTGAGATGGAGCTGAAAGCCCTGAGAAGTGGAAAAGCAGAGGTGACTCTCTCAAGCACCCGCATAGCACACCAGGGCCCCAGCCATGGGCCCAACTGCTCAAACTCACAAGGGCCTGAAACAGAGCCCTGCCAAGGGTAACAGAAGGGGATTCCCCTACATGGAGAACTCTTCAGCTGCCTGTTAGGGTGGGCAAGGCTGTAAAGCTGCCTTTCATGCTGCGAAATAGGGAGATACCATGAGCTATGTATGGCTCTGTATTTCTTCATCAATGTATTAACCTGTCCAACAGCAGGATCCTCTATGCTTCATCCTAGCAGGAGAACACTCATTCTTGTGTGAGAGACATTCTCGTGCTGTACTCACAAACATCATGTTTGCCAACCACTTAGTCAGGGTAATTTCACAACACAGATGCCAAACCTCTCATCGATAACTACTCCCCATTCACTCATAGGCTGGCCTCCTGATATTAATCAGTTGCCTAGTGAAAGGCAGGAGCCAGTCTACGTGCTCAGAGGTGAGTACGCATCGAGTTAGCTCCCTGACCTCAGGCACTGCACATTAAGGTTAAAAACACATGAGCGGATATGAACTTGGACACTCATCAAACACACACACGCTTGTTAACATGAGGAATGTTTACAAAGGAGATAACGTAATTGCAAAAAAGGCCAGCAGTGGGGGCTCTCAAAACAACTACTATTACAGAACAGCAAGACTGAAGAGTAACTACTCCATCCAAAGCACCAGTCTGCTGGGGATTTCTCAGACTGTTGACTTCAGCTCCCTCAGCTTTCAAAGGAGACAGTTCTCACACTGGAGGTGATGTGAGATGAAATTACAGGACAAGAATGACCAGTGTTTTCCCTTTGTTCTATTTACTGCCATCAAAGATATTTCACATCTTTTTATTATTCTCTCTTGCTATTTTTTAGATGAGTTGATTCTTCTATTGGAACAAGCAGCAAGTTCAATCTTAAATGTACGAGAGTCAGGCGGCATAGAGATTGTAATGCCACACAAATATCTGGACTGGTGAATTTTTGTTCTTTTTTACCATTTTGAAATGTTGGCAAAATTCTAAAATCCTAAAAAAAGTTTAAAAAAAACTGGAAAAAATGTTAACTGACATTTTGCCCAAAAATATAAAACGAATCTATGTTTTTCAGCCATCTATAGAGCTGGACAGTATTTCTACTGAGATTTCATAAAAGGGGAAAAAATTAGAAAGTAACCATTTTTCCATTCTGTTTTTAAACCAGCTCTAACAAACATCAATAAAATGTCCTGCAAGGTAGGCAAGAACACATTGTTCTCAGTTCTTCAGCTGGAAGAAATGAGATGCAGGGTGGTTAAAATACTTTCCCCAAAACTATGCAGCACGTGAATGACAGAACTAAGAATACAACCTGACAGGGTTCCTAACTCCCAGTCTTGGACTCAGTCCTACTGAGCCGCAGAACCTCCTACTGGAGCAAAGAGGAAGCAAAGATGGGCAGTGAGGGAGTAAACCCTTCTTAAAATAAAAAGAACTTCAGTAACAACCAATAAACAGAACAAGACTATTATGAATGACGACGTGATGGGTGTGTAGACTGATGTGTCACTCTGATATATTTCAAATAACTTGTCTAGTACAAAAGTTCTTCTCTAAAACGGATGCTGCTTCTGGCACTACCTAAGCTTTTATCCGCACAGAGGAAAGAGCACCAGGCCCTTGGCTTCCTATGAGTCTATGTCATTGTTGTTAATACATAACATCCCTGCCACAGCCTTCAAATAAGACTGAGTAGACATGCTACCCTAGGCATCTTTCCTCGTAGACATCAGATGCTGAGGCTTCCACTGGCAAGAGCCCCAGTTAAAAATTCTGCCACCTCAGACACTCCATGAGAAATATTAATTCTAGCTTGTGGCAACCCATACTGCTTCCTTCCTTGGTGTTGGCCTGAGAGCAGAGAAAAACAAACAATTGGCAATCTCATGAGATCTTGACTCAGTTCTTATTCAGTGTAACCTCCCACTGAGTCAATAGGAGTGCATCTTGAGTAAGGACAGCTGGACAGTAATGGCTTTAAGCTTTGGATCTACAACACTTTAGCACTTACTCATCTTCAGAAGTCTGAGCAAGTGAGGAAAGTCAGATCCTTTCCCCCTCTCCACAGGTGAAGTGGGTCTATGTACCAGGATGTGGGAGTGGCTCTGGGGAGAGAAGTTAGGGAGCTTGTGACAAAGCATAATGCTGCAGTAGCTACCACAGAGCAGACCTGTTACCTTTCTGAGGACTAGGAGAATAGAACTCCATCAGCTTAATCTATCTCCATGGAACTCTTGGTCCTGACAGTGGATGAGGGTGTGTTGTAGAAGCAATGTCTAGATGGAAAACAAGCAAGGAGTTGTGTGGCACTTAAAGACTAACAAATGTATTTATCACGTGAGCTTTCATAGGAGAAAATTCCACTTTGTCAGACACTTTGAAGATGGGGGAACTTACAGAATGGGAGGACAAACCACATTGCCAACTTTGCCCACATAGCTACACAAAAGACACCATCATAGGACCTAATCAAGCCAGCTACTCCATCAAGAGCTCATTCACCTGCTCATCCACAAATGTGATTTATGCTATCATGTCCCAGAAATGCCCCCACACCTTATACATTGGACGAACAGGACAATCTCTGCATAAAAGAATAAATAGGCACAAAACTGCCATCAGAAATCACAACATTCAAAAACCAGTTGCTTAGCACTTCCATCTTTCTAATAACTCTGTGGATAATTTGTTAAGAGCTGTGCTCAAGCAAGTCAATAGGACATCAATGTTTCAAAGAGAAACAGCCAAACTAGAACTGATATGCATATTCAACTGTGATAGTTTCTTAAAACAAGGTATCCACAGTATGATCCTCACACCTTCCCTGAAGCATCCTAGACTGATTGGCCACCTGGAGATGTAATATTGGAATAATGTGAAAGGAAGAAAGAATGAACTTACTTTAACAAAGTGAATGTGGCTGTCGTCTTGCCTCTCTTCTGCCCCTGCCAACTTCCGCTGCTTTTCATGTGTGAAAAGCTGGTTCCTAGGTTAGGATCTCAAGGACAGAATTTGTAGAAGGGATCTGCTGGGGCCAGATTCTCAGAACAGCTCAGCTTCCACTTTGGCACCTAAATCAATGGCTAGATTTTCCAGAGAATTCAGCACATAGGGGCCCCTGAGCTGTTAGCTGGGGAGGAGAAAAAAAAATACAACAAAGGGGTTCCACTTGTATTGGGTAATTAGTGAAATGTGAGACTTTAATACAATTCTAAAAAAGAGAAAAGAGACTTCTGGTTTGACTGGACTCTTCAAGTCGGGTGGTAAATGCCCATGCATCTTCTGGAGGACTTTGTGGTTGTAATGGTCAGGAGCTCTTTGAGTTAGGGAACTTCTTAGTGGGGTATAGATCTGAGCTTCTCAGTGTATCCATGACTTAATCATTAGATTAGTGGTCAATTCTGGTTCCCTTAATCATGTTGATAAGTGATTAACTCTACAGCTAGCTGTACTGAAATAGTAAAACTAGCTACTGAGAAAGGTGCTACTCAAGGCAAGTTAGCAGAATCTGGCCCAAAACTGACAGTAGTTCAGTAAAAAAGGCACTTGCATGGAAGACAGGAGATGTGGGTTCTTTTCTCAGCCTTGTTGCTCAGTTTGTGTGTTATTTTGCACAATTCCCCTCCCATCTCCATCTTGTCCATGCAGACAATATCTCATTATGCATACGCACAGCACCCACCTCGCTGGAGGTCTGACATTCAGATGGAATACCTGGGTTCTGCTGCAATACAAATAACTGGAACAGAACTTGTGCACAGGTCTTCTATGTCTGTAACTTTTGTGTGACTAGTGGATTCTATCACATGCAGCACAGTGACAAGCAAAGCCCTGGTTGGGATGATTTAATTGGGTTTGTTCCTGCTTTGACTAGGGGGTTAGACTAGATGACCTCCTAAGGTTCCTTCCAGCTCTAATCTTCTACGATTCTATGTCAGTGTCACCAAGAACTTTGTGGTGGCTGTGGGACTATAAGTATAACTGTTCTATAAACCCAGCGTCACTCCAGACATCTGTCAGCTGGTAGGGCTGGTGGCACAAAGCGGAGCTATTGGGATTCTAGCTAGTGGCACTCCTATAAGTTAGCCAGTTCACTACTGTACAATGCTTTATTAAATCATTACAATGGTGAGGGCCTATTAGGCTTTGTGGGCCCAATTTTCAAATAGGAGAACCAAGTCAATATTGTAAGGCTCATATCAGCATGTTAAACAGGCTGTCAGAAGACCAACAAACCAAATGGAGGATGTTTGTGCCCTATTAACTGAGTCACATGTTGGAATGTTGGGCCCACAATCTGTACTCTTGTCTCCAGGATACATGAGAATAAAACCCCAATGACAATGTTAAGAAATGTCATATGTGTGTGAAAGTGGGCAAAAGTGCACCTTATTCTCTAGGAAGGCTTCCGCACTCTACAAGGGCTTCACCCTAGAAATTCGTGCTGGAAGAATCACACTGAATGGGAGGTGGATGTAATGGGAGAATAGAAACAGAGGGAGAAGATGATGAGGAGTGAGCCAACATGCCCTTCTCTGTTATTGAACAGCATTTAACACCCAATTTCCTTCTTGCAATATTAATAAGACATTTATTGAACAACTGCCATGCTCACTGTGCTGCCTGCATTTAAGGGAGATCCTAAAAATATATTTTATGTGATTTGGGGGAGGAATATCACAAAATATACACAATTGGGTACAAAACTGAGAGTCACCTTCAACCTCCCCTCATCTAGCCAACCAGCAGACCCGTGAAACAAAAATGTGACCCTGTCACACTGGGATTGCAGCTTGGGGCCCAGCCATGACATGCCTAGAGTTTAAGGGAGTATGGATCTGGAGGCAAAATTCACAGCTTGGACTTTCTCTACTTTTGTGCTGTCCTCACTCACTATGTTCTGAGCTTACAACATACCAAAGACAGGAAAATCTCCCATGATACAAACTGTGCAATGGAAGAAGGGCTCTGCCACAAAGAAGAGCTGCTGCTGTCAATCCTGATTCCTCTGGTTCCCTGATGTGCCATCTTTAGTCACGATGGCCACCACCTTACTACACACTCACTGTCCCATTTAAGGTAGTGAAACTACTCACAGCATAAAGAACTATGATGAGAGGTGGTTTTATCTGTACCAGTTTTGGAGCAATACCATACTGTAAATAGAGATCAGAATCTCTAAGTAGCTAAGATGTAGCCTTTCAAATGAACAAAAATAAAACGTGTTCCCTAGTACTAAATCTTTTCTCCCTCCTTTTCTTTCCTTTCTTCTGATGTCCATTCATGGTGCAATCCCAGAAATAACATGAAGAAATTCTTGGCTTGCTATTTTTGGCATTGCTTCCCACTAAGGAAAAAAGAGATTACACTATGAGCTATTCAGGCAAATTGGCAAGCAGGCAACAAACAAACTTTCTAGCCCGTATGGTTCTAATGATAAATCCCAGCCAAGTCGCACAGACAGCCTCAGCTTCAGAAGTCTAGCTCAGCGCCAACAGCTCCAAACAACCAGCCCATGCATTCAGAAATACATTTTGACAGTGTGATGGCTGTGGGTAAGGTCACTAATAATGAAGCCAGGCTGATGGGGAGAGGGTGTTGTTCCCAGGCCTCCTGATGTATTAAATGCACATTGGCGGGTGCTGCGCTTGGAATCCAAAGATAAGTAGCCGGATGATCACCCCTTAATCGGCATGTAATTAGCAAGGGACAGATGGCATATGACAAATAACATAGATTACCAACAGAATGTCACAAAGAGACCTCTTGTATCTAAACTGAAGTTTGCTCTAGAAAACAACCTTAGAAACAAGTAACATTTCAATCACCGTCTCTTAGAAGTAGGCTATCCCCAGGTACACTACACTACTACTCTATTTATGCTCTAAAATATTTTTATATCGGCATAGGTTATCAAACAACTAATATATTATTATCTTACTGTGTGTTGCTACAGTGCCTACTATAATGAGGCCTTGATCTGGATGGGGTCTTCTGGGTCCTGCCAGAATACAAATAAATAAGTGATAATTTAAACAGATGTTTTAAACAGTCTTCGTATTCTGTTTGGAATGTGGGCCTTAACAAGATCTACCAAACAGGCCTAGTCTGAAGAGAATCAATTTAGTATTTAACTTACGACATTTAAAATTAAACAGCAAACAATTTGAAATAGTCTTCAGTTTGAGATGATCTCTGCTTTGAGACTGATCTCTGTTTTAGACTTCCCATGATTTGAATCAATTACCCAGTTGAGACAATCCCAGATTTAGAGACAATACCAATTTTGAGACAACCCATTGCTAGAAAGGGCTCAAGATTCCAAAATATTTGAGGTCTGAATCTGCTTTTATATACACACCCACACCCACACCCTGCCCCCTCCCACACCCACACCCACACAGAAACTTGTTGATGTTAATATTTTGAGCCTCTGGGTGTGCAGCAAATCAGTGTATAGGATGGAGGTTTGGTGAACGATGCTATTTCAGAAACTGCATAAAATCTTCAATGTCCATGCACAACAGATTGAATGAAACTCAAAAGAACCCCACCAGTAGGATGGATGAAGGTCTGAGTCATCTCCTCCAGAATTTAAATCTAAGATATGGTAACAGAAAGTATAGCACTTTCAAACATGAAGAACTAGAGGGGCCTCATCTGTAACAGTTCAGATCCAAAAACCAGAGTCCAAAGTTTTCCAAAGTCTGAGACTGTTCCAACCCAGGATCTGGATTTAGATCCTTATGAAGGTAAAGGCCAGAAAGAAATTTGGCAAGAACATGTCTAAAATTAGGGACCATTCAGGCCCACAGCTTTTATTCAGATACATATCTAATTGCAGTAGGCCTAATGGCCAACATCAGCTATTTAATTGCTCAACTCTTTCTCTATACCAAACAAACAATACATTACAACACTACAGCTTCACAAGTCCTAGTCACAATACAACACCAGCAGAGTAATTTAGTGCCAAAGATAGCAGGAGCGTTGGGATCTCCAAAGCCAATGTTACATAGCAAACCACAGAAGCAAGATCTCTGAACTTGTTCCACATCATGTATACTCTGAGTATGCCTCCCAGACCTGAAGAGCTGTGTTGTGTCACAGCAGCTTACTCTCACCAACAAAAGTTTACCCCATAAAAGATCCTCACCCACCTTGTCTTGTATCTCTTGCACCATGCAGTCAAGCTATCATGTCTTTCCCAGTGGTGTAGCATGTAGCAGAAAAATTCTTTCCACTATAAACAAGAAGCAGAAGCAGCAAGTCCTATTTCAATGGTCTAATTCCAGGTCACTTTTGGCTTCAGAAGTGACTGTACCATGGATGAGGTAGCTACTCCTGAGTAGAGTTCTTCAAAAGCCAAAAGAAGAAAGCTATGTTCATCTAAAAACCAGGAATAGAGACTGCACTTTATTATCAATTTATAGGCTGGGAAAGGAGCCAAAGGGAGGTGGGTACACAACTCTCATTGAAAGACAGGGAAACTGGGCACCAGTTACTTTAGCATCCTTTGAAAATACACCTGGGAAGTAGAGCGGTGATGGCATCCTGATGAACAGTTAGGTGGGACAGTTAAGTCCCAGTGCAAGATACAGACAAACATTAACCACATGCATCAATGCTTTCCAAATTCTCAATGAATAAACATCAGCATCCCAGTGGGCCCTCTGCTATATAATGAGCTTGTCGGGGCAAATTATTAAGAGTTCAGCTACCATCTGGAAACTTAAATAAGGGCCAGATTTTCCACAAGGCTTAGCACCCAGCAACTCACACAATGACAGTTATAGCTAGATTTTCAAAAGAGACCAGCAGCATCCCTGGGCTGAGCACTCTTCTCCTACTGATTGTAGTGGAAGGTAGGCACTTAAATACTTTGAGGGTGTGAGCCAACCTAACTGAGTAACTGGCGAAAGGCACTGAACAAATAGTGGTTAATTCTCATTGCTTTGCAAAGCACATCAAATTGCACTATACATCAGACAGATTCCTGTTAATGAAGCCTGTAGTTAATTTCCATTTTAATCCCTGGATTTTAGTACTGACAAGATTTTGAAACGTTCACTTTTTTAGCTTAAAATTGTCATACTTATTAGTTACAGTCATATTGGATTTTTTTTTAAATCAAAAGTTGGAGCAAAACCTCCTCAGATGTTTCACGTTATGAAAGTGTGTGGAAAAAAATACAATTTTCCCAGTGTAAAATTCTGTGTGTGTGTGTGTGTGTGTGTGTGGTGGGGAGGAGAGTAGGGGGAATAGCTTAAAACTGGCAGAACTTAGAAACCTGAAACTTGGCATATGAATAGTTCCCAAAGAAGAATATATGCTTTGCTAAGTTTAGAAAAACGGTGGTTGTAACATAAAGCTGCAAACGCTTGAAAATGTGCTATGGTGCACACACAGTAGAAAATCGTATTAAGCTTTAAGTAGCAGTATTTGCCCTAATGTGCTGCGTGTGCATGTGTGATTGGTGTCATTCTGGGTGTGAATAAGAACTGAACCAGGGTCATCTAGTACTAAAACTATGCTTTCCTACAGCTTGACTTAGAAACTGGGTAAAGTAGATTGGAACAATAAACACACTTACATTCCCTATGGTGCAAGCATGAAGGGGAGTGGGTTGGGGGAGAGTACATAAGACTCACTGATCATTGAGTTGTACGTGGGAAGCTAGCGAAGGTTTCCTCCTAACTCCCACTAATTAGATCTTGCCTAATGCCCTGAAACATTCAGGTTTTTATCCTTGTACTCTTACTTTGTTTTAATATTGATTGTTGCAACTCTTGATAATCTCGTTATCCAAATTATATATCCATCTAAACCCTTTTTGAATCATGTTAAACTCTTGGTCATGATGACATCTTTGTGGCAATGAGGTCTGTAAGCTTTTTGTATGCTAAAGGATTTCCTTTGATTGGGTTGAATTTTACACCCTTCAGTTTCATTGACTGTATAGGGTACAACGAGAGTGTGGATTTAAGTATTTTATCTACCCTTTTTACCATTCGTTACTAGAGGTGTACAAGGATGGGGCAAACTGCAAAAATAGGAGTTACACCTACTGCAGAGAGAAGAGACAATTATTCTGATTGCGCTGGTGTCCACTGTATGTAAAATGACACAGCTACAACTATGCTGCATACATCAATGACAGATAATTAATTCTTCACCTCTGCTTCTTTATCTTGTTTTTCAAAAACTCAGATCCTTATTGCTGCTTTAGAAGAGACCTGCCATTGCACCACCATATTCCTTCTCCATCTAATCCTTAATTCATTTAATCACCAGGCGATCCAAGGAGAGAAGTGGGAGCAGCAAGATATACAGTGCACAGATGGCCACCCAGTGATTTCCTCCCACAAAAGGGATAAAGTCCCTGGGGTTAGGACTTTGATGAAGATAACCAGATGTGAGTGCCAGCAAACCAAGGCCAACTAGCCTCTGCAGCAGGAAGCATGGATATAGTAGCAGTTAATTTAGCCTCCGTACCAGACCGCTTCTGCAATGTTTCTAGCTTGCAGCTAGGCAGCTGCAACAACAGGAACAACACGTGTTGGTTAACACAGAATAATTTTCACATTCACACTGGGAAACGTAGGCAGAATTCTACGCTGTGCACCCATTCACTACCCCCTCCTCCTCATGCCCTAGTCGTCTACCGGAGTGAGAAAAACAGTCAGCCTTGTCAGTCTCTTTCAAGCAATCAGCCAGATAAATGAAAGCTTGGTTAAACCCAGGGTCATATTTTTGGAGCTAGGAGGCAATGATGTGTACATACACCACCTATAATGACCATAACCTGGAGAAGATGGTCCCATTATCCACACTCTGGCCTCAGATGATACACTGGCTCTAAGAGCACTAATTAAAAGGGTGGTCTTGTAGGTATGACACTGGGTTGGGAAAGGATGCAAAGGACCTAGCCTCAAGCCTGGATCCTCAGAGTTACTTAATTCTTAATTCCCATTGAAATCAATGGCATCTAACTACCTTTGAGGATCTGGATCTCAGTCCCTACTTCTCCCATGGATATTCCTCTGTGACCTTGAACAAGGCTTCACCTCTGTACCTCAGGGAACATTTGGAAATTGAAGCTTTCACCCACGCTTTGTCTAGCACAGGGATTGGCAACCCAAAACAAAAAAATTTGTTCAATAACCAAGTGTTTTGAAAGCTGCAATGGGCATGGCCTCTTGTGGGCAGAGTAGCGGGATTTGGGTCAGGGCTTCTGTCTCAAGGCCCCCTTGCAGACAGGGAGGGGGAACCCAGAACCAGGAGTGAGTCCTCTGCAGGGTTCTCCAGAGGAGAACCTGGAACCCGGAGCAATCTCCCTGCAGGGCCCCTGGTGGCAGGGGGTGCCCAGAGCCTGGTGCGGGCTGCCCGCAGAGTTCCCTGTTGGCAGGGGAGCCAGGAGCAGGCTGCCCACAGGGTCCCATGGTGTGTGTGTGGGGAGGCCTGGAATTGGGGAGTAGGCAGTCCACAGAGTCCCCCAGATGCTGGGGCAGGGCGGAGCCTGGAGCCACAAGAGGGCAGCCAAAGAGCAGCATGTGGCTCCAGAGACACAGGTTGCAGACCTCTGATCTAACAGGAGTGCATGCCTGTAATCTGCTGGACACACTCTTTCTCTCATGGTGTATACCATGACTAGCACAATACGACTGATTCCATTGGGGGCCATTAGGTACCAGTATAATAAGAAGGTTGTTTTCTAGTCCATTGTTCATACAAATATTTGCTAGAAAGGAAGCAAAAAAAAAAAAAAAAAAAGTTAAAAAAGCTAATTTTCAGTTTTACCTCTAAAGCTTGAAAGAGGTTCCAATTCCTTCTTAACTAACCAACTCCAAAAGGGCTCATGGACCTCAGTAGAGTGATTAGAAGAGTTATCTAGGAGTCAAGGATGCCTTGTCTTCTTCTCAGTCCTGTCACTTATTCACTGTGTCACCTTGGATAAGTAGTTCATTTTCCTCATCTGTAAAAAGAGTAAAATTACTGACTATATGCAAGGGCAAGGCCATGAAGATGCTTTTGTTCGAACCAGCAGAAGAGGAAAGAGGCAATATACAGGCTTGTTCTACCTGCCCCCTCAGGAGTACTCTCTCCTTAAAAGTCAGCTTCTGCAGCAAATGGGCAGCACCTGACTCAATCTATTTATAGAGCTGCTTAGATGGTCCTCATCACCACAGTACCTACATGATCTATAGAAGCTACTTTCTTAACCAAGCACTTCACTCAGCAGGGCCCTGACCCTTTAGCCCATTCCACAGGGACCAGCCCATCAAGCCAAACATCCATTCATGTAACAATCTAGTTCATGCATGATCGTTGAGTGAAGCAGCTGGGACCCTGTGGCACTGGAGCTGAAATCCAAGAAGATAGACTCACAATCACTTTACTGGAAATAAAGTTCACATGTGGGATTTTTCTCCCCCCCTATGTTCAGTAACCCATAAAGAACAAATGCATCAGATTCAGAGATTTTCATTGCATGGTAACATGCAAACTTATTGTGTAATTCATTACACAGTTAAAGGGTATTATATTTTACACCATTTTGGAGGGGGAAACTGAATACTGAGGGGAAATTCAGCACTTATTCTCTTGAGGATGCAGACAGCATGGGGAGTTTTTTTGCTGAGTGGTTCTATGAACGTCACTCCACTACTAGATTCTCTTTGGTACTCTCCCCTTAAAGATCCTATGTACTGTAGAAAAGAAGCATCTGATGAAGTGGGATATTCTCCCACGAAAGCTCATGTGATAAATAAATCTGTTAGTCTTTAAGTGCCACAAGACTCCTTCCTTTTTTTGCTTTACTAGACTAACACGGCTGCCCCTTTGGAACTTGGCTAGAAAAGGTATGTCACTCACTCCTAAAACATCTACTACAATGCTGACTGCACCCTGGGGGTGTTCATCCCAGGAACTGTGCTCAGACTTTTGATTTCCACTACCTAAGGAGCAGATGAATCCAGAACAAACATATTTATTGTTACTGCTCATTTAGTTATATAAACATTTTAGGCAATGTTTGACTAATAGCTCTGTGTAACAGGCATTACAAGCAATGCCTACACAAGCTATGCAGTTCTTGAATAGGGTTTTTCATCTATGCATGTCAAACCCCTTTACAGAGGGAGTCAGGTATCCTTATGCAGAGCTGGCCCAGGGGGAGGGGGGAGGCAAGAGGGGCAACTGCCCTGGGCTCCGCAGTTCTGGGGGCCCCGTGCTGCTGCCCCTTTCCCCACTGCCATGCTGTCACCCACCCCCCTGCCTTTGGTGGGAAACTGAAGGCAGCAGGACAGGATTGAGGAACCTGGCCTCTGGGCCGGCCCTCCCTGCCCCCAAGGTGGAACAGCCAGCCCAGAGGCCAGGCTCCACTCTCCCGAGTCCCCCTAGCTCCCCCCCGGCTCTTGGGCCAGCTGTCCCACCCTGGGGGCCAGGAGGGTCAGCCCAGAGGCAGGGCGGGAGGGTGGAGCCCAGCCTCTGGCCAGCTTGACCCATCCTGCCACCTCCCAGTGCAGGGAGGTGGGGGGCCCCCAGAGGCCAATTACCCTCCCCCTCAACAGCCCTGTCCTTACTCCGTTTTATGAGAGAAGACTGGAGCAGAGAAAGGTGAAGTGATTTGATGAAGGTCACAAACAGGAAAGTGGCAGAAGCAAGACCAGAACCCTGATTCTTAGGCCAGATGGTCTACACTCAGGTCCACTCTCCCACACCCTGCTTTCATAATAAAGTCACAACTACTGTGGTAGTAATACTGCACTCTCCCAAATTGCTAACACTAAGCCACAGTTAGGGAAACAAACACTGGAACTTGCACTGCATAAGTACACAGGTTATTAATATTCACACAGCCTCGTATGGCTCCAGAGAACAAAGACATGCACCTGGGGCTTTGTTCTCCAGAGTATCTTGTGCTCCTTGAGGGAGCACAGCACTGGAAACAAATTACATATGGAGGGCAGCAAAATAGGCCAGCATAATCATCCCTTAACTCCCAAACCAGAAATATAGGGCCTAATCCAGAGCTCACTAGCATCAATGGGAGTCTCTGAGTCAGGGATTTTGGGAATAAAAACACAGAAACAAGCAGGTATGAAATTAGCGGCCAAAGAAACTGGACCATTTGGAAGGGTTTAGAACCAGACGAGAGTTCTCCTTCTTGGTTGGCAAATCCATAACAATAAAGGTCCTAATCCAGCACAGGGCTGAGCACCCATTGTCTTCAGTGGATGCTAAGGGTCCTCACTATTTCACAGGGTCAGGCCAGATGTCAGAGATTGCTGGCCCTGCCTTTATTTTACAGGGAGAAAAGATCTTCACAGCCACCAATCACATGAGGCCTAGGACTTAGTGAAACCAAGGAAGCCTTATTCAGTGGCAAAACTTAGAAAATCACTAGCTTGTGTTATGTGAACCTGAAAGACAGGGGTGAAAGAAAGGCAAAGGAAACCTGAAATCCTATAGGAAAAGCAGATTTTTTTTAACTTACTGTTTATTGTTTTTTACCTCAAGCTACAGCCTCAGTCTGTCTCATCAGTCCCATCCCACAGAAGAGGTTCCAGTTACCTTCCTGAGAAGAGCCATGGACACAAGATGGAAAGTGATACTTAAGAGCTAAGAAGAATAGGTCAAGAATTTTTATGTGAGCTTAGTTGGGTAAGCTCTGGCTTGACACAGGATTATATCTGAACCCTTTTCCCCACAGAACAAAGGTAAGAGCAGTTTGAGCTTCCCACACCACCTTGACATTATACTTTAAACTTAACATGGAAAAACCACCTCTATATGAGAAAGTCTAATGGGTCTTCCAGGTCTTTTTCAATCCTTGACCCCCTTGCTGAAGCTTCTAGCCGGGGTGTCAATTAGTGGCATTTGTGGTGGTGCTTTTCTGTGTGGTGTGGTGGCTACTTGTCCTCTAGTTACTGGACTGGAACAAGCCAAGTAATTCCATGTGGGCAACTGAAATTATAGATATTTAAAAATGCAAACTAGTTTCACTATCCAAATTAAACTTTATACATCCTTTTTTCAAACAAAAACACCTACAAACTTGGCAGGTTCTGAACACGCTATTCAGAGACACCTTTGCTTTGCGTTATCCTGGGTCAAAACAAACAGCCAAGAACTGAAAGATCTAAATGTGATCTGTGGACCTTCTTTATGTTTAAATCATGTAAAAACTTGTTTTAACATTTTCTGAGGTTTCACTTTTAGCTGCAGCATCAACCAAAGCCAAAATGAACACTGCCATCAACTTGGATTAGTTCTGTAACACTTTATCTTCCAAGCATGAAAAAATAAGCCAAGTCAATACTGGGAAGTGACCTGAACATTCATCCAAATGGCTTTGAGGGGTTTTTTTTTTTAAATAAATAAGAAAACCCAAATAAATTACGTTTGTATTTGTCATTTTTCAGCTTCTCTCCCATTTTTGGTTCTAGTGAGAGCCAGGAGCAAAAAGACTAATACCCCCAGAGAGTGAGCTGTAAATATTTGAGGACAGCCTAGCTGAAGCAGAAGTCTGGGAAATAGCATTACCTCCCCTCTGTGCCCCCCCCCCAGTCCCCACTCTAATTTGATTTGCTGCTCAATTTTGCAGACCTTTGGAAGTTTAGATTCTAGTACTTCAGAGAAGCTTCCAAACTGGAGCTTCATGGATACAAAACTTCTGTAATGAAATATGAACCAAAGCTGGAACATATCGATGTTTTACAATCATTGAATAGACCTTACAGATACAAAGCAAGGAGGGAGTTGACACAACTTTAGCATAGTTTTATGGAACATTTTGTGACATTCTTCACCATGTACGCCTCTTGTGGCAATGAATTCCACAGTCTATCCCTGAGGCCAACAGCTTATCAGGATTCAAAAGAGCTTTAGCCATCTGTAGGGATAACAAGACTAGTGAACGTTTTAACAGATGGATGAAAAATAATTTAGGAACCTTGATGCTTCAAGACCAATCTCTAATTTGGTCAGGAAAGAACAACCAACTTTCCCTGTGAACAAGTTATTGAATAACACCTGCTTTGCTACATTCTCTGAAACAGGTTCCAAAGGGGCAGCCATTTTAGTCTAGGAAAGCAAAAAAAGACTCCTTGCTTTCTCTGAAACAGTTGGCCACTGCTGGTGACAGAATATTGGTGTAGAATAAGATGCTTCCCTAATAGGTCTTTGATTTGAAGTAGAAGTAGGGATAGAAAATGTATGATGTACCTGTTTTCCATTGCTAAGGCTGATTTATGACACCACGTTTCTTATCTTCTGAACATGGTCCAAGTATCTCTTTAAACTGAGTCCCTCAGGTCAGGGAATATCTGTTCTGTGTTTGAACAGTGGCTAGCACAATTTGTCCGCTACCAGAAATATATCAGACATATCAAATAAACCTGGATCTCAAATCTCAAGAAGCCTGGGCCTAATTATTCTTTCAGTTAGGACATATAATGTTTGGCAGTTTTGCATGGATTCAACCCCAAGCCACTAACACTCAGCAGATTCCGCTGACTTTTGCTTGGAGTCTTTTGAAACTAAGAAACCTCAAAGACTGTGAATCTACCAACTTTAAATAGTTTCAGATATGTTCATGCAAAACATCTCTGAACAATGAAATCAAATGGCTTGGCTCTGAATGTTTTCACACGACTCCTTGTTTTTTATGCTGGACTAGACTAATACGGCTATCCCTCTGAATGTTTGGTCAATCCCCCTTTACCAATGATCGACTTCTAGCTACACTTTTACGCACAGTCAAGCAAATTACTAAGAAGAAATATGCAAGGCCATTCCCTGAGAGGACAAGCCACGGGAAATGGAACTAAGAGAAGAGTGCTTCAGATCATGTTAATTTCAGAGTAGTGGGCAGTAGCCATTACTGGTGAAGAGAATCCCCAGCAGAACGTGGATACATGGCTGGCTGGAACCCCCTGTATTGCAGAGAGTGGATGGATGGATGGATAGATGGAGAGAAGGAGATCAAAAAGATGAGCATCCAGCAGAAGACACTCTGTTTTTTGGTCACTGTATGGAAATGTTGTGTGGTATTTGCCCAGCTGAACAAACCTAAGCAGCAGCCACAGCAGGCCTGTGAGATTCCTGCCTCAGTTACACTGTATGCAGTCCGCAGCAGCAAAGAGAGAAGAAAGATGCTGGTAACAGCAGTTCATAACAAAGGGACATGAATAATTTGAGTTCTTAAATGAGGTCAAGTTTTTGCTGCTGCTGCTTCTATTCTCCTGGTTAACAGTCAAGAGAAACAGTGCAAAGGATCCAGCTAGAGCCTTTGTTCTGATTAATCTCAGTAAAGTAGAAGATGTTAAACAAACAGCCATAGTCCTATCTTGTTGACACAAGACATCCAAAGACTGTGGTACATTAAATGTGCAATGAGCCATGGCCTCTGTTTCTGAAAGCATAGCTTGCTACAAGCCCAGAGCACCATCATTGACAGGTACCAGGCTGTTGACACCTCGAACTGGTTTAAGATTCTGCTATTTTCATGTCCCGCCTAGGAAACAGATGCCTGCTCTGGAACACAGGCAGAATGTAGCATACTATTAAACAGTGCTTTCCCTTCACCTTTTATTTCAGCGACAGAGAGAAAATAAATTACAGGGGCTGCTCTCTCTACAGGGGGTTGGGGGCTTGTTTTAAAGAATCAGTCACCTAAATGTCCCGCTCGTTGTTATTGAAGCAGGACTGGTGGACTCTGTCAGATCTAGGGTGCTAGGAGTAGGGCCAGATTTAGTCATGTTGAGGCCCTAAGCTATGTCAAGATTCAGACGCCACACCATAAAAAAGTTAAGAGAAAAAGTGCATTACATTATAACAGAAAGGGTCATGAAAAAATAAATAACAAACTGTTATATTTGCATACATACATAGGCAAAGATGCAACAAAAAAAAAACTAAATAAAACATACATCTTGCAAAAAGTCTTATTTGCATTATCAGTTTCAATTATAAGTCTTCTTAGTTATCTCTGATATATTTAGAGGCCCCTCATAATGTGAGGCCCTAAGCCATGGCTTACTTGGCATGTGCCTAAATCTGGCACTGGCTAGGAGTCTGGGTTTGCCTCTTCAAACCATAAAGATGGCAAAGGTGGCAGAACACACCATAGATTAGAAACAGTTCAGGTTTATTCTATTCAAACTATTTTCCTGGAGTGAATTTAATGCTCCTAGACATGAACAAACAAACAGCAAAATCTCTTTCTGCCTTCCCCAGAGATTGCTATAGTCTAGCTCTTGGAGTCCTTAATTTAGGCAGATAGATGTCAGTGAAAGAAATGTGTTTGTCAAACATTCAGGTTTACTGCGTGGATCTGCATTCATGAATGCTCCATCTCCAAAGAAGTTGATTATGGTTAGGATCTCATCCTGGTAATTTTTAGACTGAAAATATACAAACACTGTTTCCAGCAACATGTCCATTAATGACAAACCATTCCAGCTGTAACAAGCACACAGGAGCACAGCCAAATTGTTATATAAATCACCAGTAGGGTAAACAGCAGTGCTGCTTCTACACAATAAAGTCTGGAACTACCATCCCATAGATCTTCTGGGACTATTTTGATTGATCACACTTATAGGCTCTTCTGTCTGTTGGGATTGAAGACTGCATGCCAAATGCCCATTCAGTGTCTACACATCTCTTGTCTTCATGCAGGGGCGTCGCTGGGGCGGGGAAAGACCCGGGGCACGGGCACGGCCCCGCCCCTGGAGGGCAGGCCCCGCCCCCAGCCAAAAGGCCACACACCCCCGGGGCTGCGGGCTGCTGGCCGGGTCCCGGATCTCCAGCAGGGGACGGGGCCGCCGCGGGCAGCCAGCCGGGCCCCGGATCCCTGGCCTGGCCGCCAGTGGCTACGGCGACCCCATCCCCGGCCGGGGATCCAGGGCTGCGGCCGTGGGCCCGGCCTCCAGCGGCCGCACTGGGCCAGGCTAGGCTGAGCCGCGCCGCACGGCAGCGAGGGCTAGCTGGCAGCAGCGGCGTGGCCACCCCCTGGCCCTATCCCAGGCCAGGGGGCAGGGCCTGCTGGGCGGCCAGAGAGGCCCCGGAT
The DNA here is from genome assembly GCA_007922195.1 of Podocnemis expansa. Lineage (NCBI taxonomy): Eukaryota > Metazoa > Chordata > Testudines > Podocnemididae > Podocnemis > Podocnemis expansa. The sequence continues at coordinate 1,447,536 of ML681978.1, forward strand.
CCCTGGCCGGAGACGCGGCCACCATGGCCGCGGACCGCCAGGGATCGGGCCCCGGATCCCCGGCCCGATTGGGCCGGAGAACCGGGGCACCAGCGTTGGGACCTGGGGCACGTGCCCCGTGTGCCCAGCGCTAGCGACGCCACTGTCTTCATGCCTGCTTCTGTGGATATGGTCAGTTGCCTTACTTGCATTTTGTGCTCCACACAGGAGGGGCCTCTCCCAGTGGAATGAATTCTTAAGCTTATAGGTTTCAGAGTCTCCCCAGGAAAATATTTAGGTAACTCTTTCCTGTACAGAGCTTCCTGCTGGCTGATATTTCATGAAGAGTGATTTCGTTCTGATCTGGTAACCCCATTTTTATAGCCACTTTGCACTGATGTAAATGGCCATAAAAGGTGTCGATCAGCAAGGCCCTGACTGTTCGTCTAGTTCAGATTCAAAGCCTCATCAAGGTGAGGGATTTGCCCAAATCACCCAACAGACACAGAACCTAGCTCTCCTGACTCTCCAGGGTAGGTATTAAGCTACACTATATACTCTGAAGTAATGGTGCAGAAGCCAACCAACTTTCCTTTTGACCTTATAACAGGACAGCTCACATAATGTTTTCACACAGATGTAACGGAGCAGCACAGTGGTGCATCATTGTATCTCTTCCCTCACTGTATCACGCAGAACAGGAGTCCCACCAGCTAAGATATAGATTATGTTCTGTCCTTGCAAACTGTACTGAATGGATGTTCCTTGAGTCCCTGGCTCACTCCCATTCCCTTTAAAATATTTGGACCAGGGAATTAAAGAGAGCCAGGCCTCCATTTTCACACCCATAAAATTTCAGGCTCAATTCAAGCCATATAGGACCTGGCAAAACCCAGGCTTTCTCTCTGTATAATTGTGTTACACTCTCTTCTTCAGATATCCAACTCATATTATTTTTGTGTGCTTAAAATGTTAAAAAGATGATGAAGATGAAAGCTGAGATTTTCAGCTCTACGTAGGCAGGGGCATAGCCATAGGTGGGCCCAGGTGTGCTGAGGACTGCTCACTTGGCTGTAAGGCCTGCCATCCAGCAGCCAGCAGTCATGAGTTCAGCGGTGGCACCAGTACCTCTGTCCTGCTCACAGCCATGCTGCTAGCTGGCCCTGCAGGTATGGTGGTGAAGTTTGCACCACTGCTGGCCCAGGTGCGATGACTCTCCCACTCTGTGGTGGGGGGAGGACAGCCAGGCCCACCCTGCACTTACAGCGACCTGGCCAGAAAACAGGGGCTGGCTACCCACCTGCAGTGAGGGGATTTCCACAGCCACTGGGAATTAGGCCTAAGAATCCCTTTCATGCAGCTTTTAAAATCTCAGCCTTCCTGTTTAAATGGGAAGAGCAAGACATAGGCCAGAAGCTTTTGGGCTGTTCAGTTACACAGCATGCATTGCAGGCTGTAATGCCGCTCTGAGGGGGAGCAAGAAGGGAAGTCCAATTTGTCAGGTGGCTTTTTCAGGCAGTACCAAGCTAATAGGCATCCCTGCATTTTGTTACTGAGCACTGAAAAATTTAGTCTCAGTCCAGGTACATCTGAATCCTTGGAGTCCATCCAAACCATCCGTTAGGCATCTCTTATCAAATAGATTCTTCTGCATGGCTCATGAGCAGCACTTTTAGTAAAGTTAACTACAGTGTAAATAGAACGGTTGGTTACTTACCAGTAACCGTCCTTTGAGATGGGCTGCCCACATACATTCAGTTACAGGTGTCTATGTGCAGCAGTGCACAGTAGCTCGGAAAGTCTTTAGCATTAGCCTGTCAGGTCAGGGGACCACCGTGGCTATATAGATGACTGTGACCCTGACCCTCCCAGTCTCATATACCTTTGACAACTCCATTAGCGGGGACGGTGGGAGGGGCCTGAATGTATGTGAGCAGCCCATCTTGAAGAAGGACAGTTACTGGTAAGTAACCAACCGTTCTCCTTCGAGCGTTGCTCACATCATTCAGTTACAGGTGAGTGCTAGCTGTACCCAAGGATGGTGGGAGGAGTTACAGCCTACCCACACTGACTACAGCTCTGCCCAAAGTGGCATTGTCTCTAGCCTGTTGGGCAATGGCGTAGTGTGCCATGAAGGTATGTATTGATGACCACGTAGTGGCCCCACAGATCTCTTGGATTGGGACCTTGGCGAGGAAGGCCGTAGAAGACGCCTGAGCCCTGGTAGAGTGGGCTAGCACAGTTTCTGGGAGAGGCGTGTTTGACCTTCCATAGCAGTCTTTGGTGCAGTTTACAATCCATTTGGACATGCACTGAGAGGACACTGGGGAACCCCTCATGCTTTCGATGACCGCCACAAACAACTGGGAGGTCTTACGGAAGGATCGAGTACGCCCGATATAAGTTAAGAGCACTCTCCTCACATCTCAGGTGTGCCATCGTCTCTGGTTTTCTGTGACTTGGGGGGTCGAGATAGAAAACTGGCAGGCAAATTTCTTGGTTCATGTGGAAGGGGGTGGCCACCTTGGGTAGAAAGGAGGGGTGGTGATGGAGGACCACCTTGTCCAGGAAGAACATCGTATATGGGGGTTCAGAGGAAAGAGCTCGCAACTCTGAAACCCTTCTAGCCAAGGTGATTGCTACTAAGAAAGCCACCTTCCATGACAAAACCAGCAGGGTGGCTGAATCCAAGGGTTCATACAGTGGCTCTGTTAATGCCCAGAGTACAACGTTCAGATCCAACTGAGAGGTGGGCTTATGAGGGTCAGGAAAGAGCTTTTCCACCCCTTTCAGGAACCTGTGAGATATGGGGTGTGAAAAGACTGGGGTCCCGTCTATCTTTTGGTGAGGGGCCCAAATTGCCGCTAAGTGGACTCTCAGTGAGGACAGGGACAGGCCTTTTTCTCTAAGGTCTAGAAGATAGTCCAGAATTGTATGGATTGGTGCTGAGATAGGGTCTATGCCTTTCTCATGGGACCAAGTGGAGAAGCGTTTCCATTTGGCCGTGTATGTGGACCTGATGGAGGGTTTTCTGCTACCAACCAGGACCTTCTTAACCCTGTCCGAGCAGTACCTCTCTTGCTCGCTGAGCCAGAAAGCATCCAGGCTGTCACGTTTGGGTTCGGGTGCTGAAGGTGCCCCGAGTCCTGAGTTAGGAGATCCGCCCACTGAGGGAGGCGGAGCGGGGTTGTTATGGACAACTCCTGTGGGAGCAGGAACCAGTGTTGTCTGGGCCAGTCTGGAGCTATCAGGATGATGTGCGCTCCATCTGCAAGGACCTTCAGTAGTACTCTGTGGATAAGGGGAATTGGCGGGAAGGCATACATCAGGGCCCCCGACCAACTGAGGAGGAAGGTGTCGCTGAGTGAGCCCTCCTCCCAACCCCGGAGGGAAAAGAATTGGAGGCATTTGCGGTTCTGTTTTGTGGTGAAAAGGTCCACCTGGGGAGGTCCCCATCTGTCTGTCAACAGGGATAATACCTTGTTGTGAAGGGACCACTCGTGGTTCACTAGGGTTTTCCTGCTGAGTGAGTCCACTAAGCTGTTGTCTACCCCTGGTAGATGGGAGGCAACTGGTGTAATGTGGTGATCTATTGCCAGTTGCCAAAGTTTGCACGCCTCCTCGCACTTGGCTGAGGAGCATACCCCCCCCTTGCCGGTTGGTGTAGAACATGGCAGTTGTATTGTCCGTGAGGACCTGGACCATTCTGCCGCATATTTTGTCGAGGAAGGTCATGCAGGCCAGTCTGATGGCCCATAGTTCCTTCACATTTATGTGGAGAAGTTTGTCCTCGGGGGTCTGGAGACCTTGCATGGAGAGGCCCTTGGACAGGTGGGCTCCCCAACCTAAGTCTGCAGCGTCCGTTATCAGGGTCACTGAGGGCTTGGGCTCCCTGAATGGAATACCCCCGTCACGAAGTGGGGATCCCTCCAAATCTGGAGGGACTCCAGGGCGTGCTGGGGAACCGAGAGTACCTTGTCTAGATGGTCTCTCTCTCTGGCTGGAACAATGTGGGGAACCAGAGCTGGAAGGGTCTCCTCCTCAAGCGTGCTGTCCAGAATACTGAAGTGGTAGTCACCATGTGGCCCAGAAGCTGCATGCACCAATGAGCTGTGGTTAGTCCCGGCGCTTGCAGTTCTGTAAGGATGGTGCAGATGGACGGAAATCTTGACAGGGGCAAGGACACCGTGCCTCATCGGGCATTTAGTCATGCCCCTATGAATTCTATGTCCTGAGCGGTCCAGAGCTTTGACTTCTCTGTGTTTATGCAGTGACCGAGGAATCTGCAAAGCTTCACTACCAGTTTGACATGATGTTGTACTTGGCAGCTTGACTTCCCTACTACGAGCCAATCGTCTAGGTAGGGGTAGAGTCTGATGCCCCTCCTGCGCAGGAACACTGCAACCAGCGCCACACATTTTGTAAACACCCTGGGAGCCAGCGATAGCCTGAAGGAAAGAGCGGTGAACTGCTAGTGGCTCTGTGCCACCACAAACCTGAGGAAGCATCTGTGGTGGGGTTGGATGGCTATGTGAAAGTGAGCGTCCTTTTGGTCGAGGGCTGCGAACAAATCTCCCGCGGACGGGGAGTGGACAATCTGAGGCAGGGAACCTATGTGGAACTTTATTCTCCTTATGTACTTGTTTAGTGCTCTGAGGTCTAGAATAGGCCGTAGACCCCTACTGGGTTTGGGGACCAAGAAGTATTGGGAGTAAAACCCCTTGCCCCACTCCCACTTGGGGACCCTTTCTATGGCCCCAACAGAGAGGAGTTTCTGGCATTTGGCCTCGAGCCGGCGTAACTGTTCTTGGTTTCCCAATGTTGCATGAGGGGGGGCGGTCTTCTGTCCCAAGGGGTGAAAGAAACTGGATGCAGTATTCTTGTGCCACCGTGTTGAGGACCCACTGATCTGATGTAATGCGGGCCCACCGGCAGGCAAAGTAGCGCAGGCAGTAGGGGGAGAAAACAGGGACTCTGGCACGCTGCCCTCAAAGGAACCATCAAAATGCTGTTTATGGCCTGAGGAGTGGTCAGACCCTGTCCACACCTTCCAGACTGTGAGGCATTGAGTTTTCCCCATTACCTGGATGATTCTTGTCCTTATCCAGGTCCCCAAGGTGGCACTGGGAGAACTGGAGGGATCTTGGGAAGTGACTCTGCAGTTGAATCTGCTGCTTTAATTGCTGCAACTGCTGTTGGAGCTGTTGATGTGGTCTTGTTGAGCACCTGTTGGATTGCAGGGTGTATAGCCCTAGGGAATGAAGCGTGGCCCTCGAGTCCTTCATACCATGGAGCTTCGTATTCGAGGATGGAGCAAAGAGGTCAGGGCCTTCAAAGGGGAGGTCTTCTATAATTTGTTGCATCTGTGTGGATAGGCCTGAGCCTTGGAACCAGGCCAACCAATGCATGACGACTGCAGAGGCCATCATGCGGGCCGCTGTATCCACTGCATCCCAGGTTGCCACCAGAGCATCCCTGGATGCCCTCTCCCCTTCCTCTAGCATTGCTTCAAAGTCTCTTAGGCGCTTCTCAGAGATGGCCATGCGAAAGTTTCGCATGGCCTCCCACAGGTTAAAGATGTAACGCGTCATTAAGGCTGAATGGTTAGAGATATGTAGCTGGAGGCCGCGGAGGAGTATACCTTCCTCCCTAGGAGGTTGAGCTTCTTCGCCTCTTTGTTTTTGGGCATGGAGCTCGGCTGGCCCTGTCTCTCCCTTTGGTTTACAGCATCAACCACCAAGGTCCCTGAGGTGGGGTGATGAAATAAAAAGGAGAACCCATCTGGAGATACGTAGTATTTCTCATCCGTGACCTTGGACACTGGTGGGATTGAGGCTGGCGTTTGCCAGCGTTCTTGGACAATGTGATACGATCCCGAGTGTAAAGGGATTGCCCCCCTTGCTGGAGGGGCTTTACAGCAAGCATCGAAGAGGGAGTCATCTTCCTCTTGGATTACTCCTAATTTCAATTTAAGGTTCGCCGCCATACAGTGGAGTAGGTCCTGCTCAACATGGGGATCTCCCTTGTGGTCAGCAGATGTGTTGATCAGATGCTCATCTGGTGAGGAGGAGGATTGGGCCCAAGATCTACTGCGTTGCGTAGAGTCAGGATCAGTTTTGTCGTCAGAGAGATCCGAGGACTCTGGTGGAGGCCGACCGGGCATAGTGAGAGGAGGTGTCATAGGTTGCTGTGCTCAGCAAATCGAGGGTCCACTCATTATGGGATGATCTCGCTAGATGTGTAGGCGCCGTGGGAAGAACAGACACCTCCCTTTGTACCCATGGTCTTTTTGACCTCACTGAGCTCAGGGATGGGGAGCTCTTGTGAAGTCTCTTCCTTGGGCGCTTCTCCTGAGAAGGAGAGGGGCGGTCCTCAGAGGACGATCTAGAAGACACTCCACCTGATGTCTGGGAACCCGGTACCAAGGGCTCTTCAGAGGAGCGATGGAGTGAAGTTTCCCGCCCCTCTGTACCCAACTGTGGTACTGGTGGAGGGCTAGGCAGTGCCGTGCTGGGTCCCAGTGCTGGGCTAGCCACTAGTATCTGGTTACAGATCGGTGCCGGGCTGGGGACTAGCATGGAGCTGGATGCTGGTACTGGTGTTGGGGTTGGGCTGGTTGACGGTATCAGGGTCACGATCACCTACATAGCTGCGGTTGCAGTGCAGAGGGGGCGTTGGCCATGTGCCCTGACCTGACAGGCTAATGCTAATGACTTTCTGAGCTATCATGCACTGCGGCATGTAGACATCTGTAACTGAATTATGTGAGCAGTGCTCAAAGGAGAACTGCTGAGGAAATGCTATTGAGATGGACATGGTTAATATTAAAACGACTAACAGTGACCTTATTCTGATCAGCATGTATCAGTGAATTCAGTGTTCATGAAGAGCTAACACCATGAAACTACACCAAGGCAAAATTCAGCTCTATACCTTGTCCTGCACTAGGTAATACCTTACTGCAGTTCCTGTGACTTCCATATTACAGCATGGCCTGCAGAATTGAGCTATATAACTATTATGACAAATCCCCTATTTCTTTAACAGCATCAAGTTACCTAGTCCACTTGCCTATCAATACAGGACAGTATATTCTTCAGTGCAATTTTATGTTACTAAGTCAACAGAATGTCTTTAAAAAAAAAAAAGGTGCTACAGATCAAAAAGTGGTGGGTTTCAAACAGAAAATACCTGGACAGATTCTTTTGTACAGAAGGTCAGACCACATGATCATAATGGTCTCTGTTCACCTTCAAGTCATTCTATGACTCTATTGCACCATTTCCCTAGAGAGGTTATTCCCCAGACTAATGGAAGTAACACCTTCATTTGCATCTTAAGTGTTTCTTGCCATCTAGTTATATCCAGTCAACCATCTGGAATAGTTACTCTTTCCTCATGCAACCCATATCTACATTGAAGTCTCCTCATGTTAACATTCTCCAACTGGCCAAGATGCGAGTCTCAGGAAGACACTAAATTAAGGGTTGTGTAATTAAGTTCTTTCAAAAATATGGTGGACAATTATCCTAGTCTCCTTATCACACAGGTAAAAAGATACCACAGGCCAAATTTTCTCTCAGGTAGGTGGGTGTGAAAAATCTAGAGGAACCCCATTAAACTCAATGAAAATACCCTGACTTTAAATGAGGATACCATCTTTAGCACAAACACAATCCCAGTAATTACAGTATGGACAAATATTCCCCCATCATTACTAAATCATTATTTTCTGAGTATAACTCCACCATAAAACCAGCTGAAGATGAAGCCAGTTTCAAAAAGCAGATGAGAGAGACTGAAATTAAACACCACAAGCATTTTCAGTCTTGAGGTCTGGACGAGAGTATAAAATAACTGAACTTTGTTCCTGTGGCTTATTACATCATATGGCCCTTTTTACTGAAAATATTTCTACTTCTCATTCCAGCCCATCTGTTCTTCAGCAAACTCCTTCTCTGTATTTACTTGAAAAACAACTAATTGAGGCAGAGGCATCTTGCCAGGGAAAAGCATGTTCATCATTATCCAAAGAACATTTTAGGTTTGTTTCTGCCAGTATATATAGATAGATATATTTTTAGAAACACTGTCAAAAGTTGTCTAATATTTCATAGCAGAAAGTCTTCCTGACCCAAAAACACATGGTTATTTCTAGTTAGGAAATAAAACAGGACTATGTAAAAGATCTCTCTGGATGGTAGAGTGGCATGCCCTGCTGTTCACTTGTCTTCAACTCGTGAGTGTGAGAGAGAGACCTAAACCAAATGAAGTTATTTAGCTGGCTGCTGTGGGGGACCATCAGCCACAAATCGCCCTCCCCTTGCGTGCCAGTATATTCCATTCTGCTATCCAATACTATTAACAGGTACAGGAAATACTGGAATTACAAATACAGAGGGAATGCCAGTCCTGTGACATGTTTGGTGGCAATCTAAGGGTCCTGATTGGCTCCCTACTACTATTTAAACCAAGGAGAACTACAGAAAGTTGTTGGTTTCCTCTGCTTTGGTCTGCTTTCCCTGTGCTACCTGAGCTTATTGCCTGACAGATATCTCCTGGCACCCATCCAACCTGCCTGCCAGCTCCCGATCCATAGTCTGACTGCTAGGTCAGACTGCCTACATTCAGGCTGTGACCTTGGGAAAGGAAGGATAGTTTCACAACTATGGCACTGGACAGAGAGTCAGAATTACTAGGTACAACAACCTGTTCTGTCCTGGTATAGTTGATGCAATACAAACTCTTTTAACGTGGATGCAGTTATCTGATATCAGAGTGCTGCTTCTTTTCTCTCTCCCTTTGTATGTCTCATCTTTTAGGATTGTAACCATTTTAGGGTGTAAACTCTGATGAGGTTCAAGGCCTTCAGACATTACTCTTCATACCATTAATAATGGGAGTATTCTGTAACAAGGTGACAGGCCTTAGGGATGAGAAGTAGTAGATGTGATACACTGATGCATATGCCGTATGACATCATCTTACATAACCATCTCACAAGCAATGTAGGGAAATACAGCCTAGACAATGCTATAAAAGATGGATGCATAACAACGTGGAATAAACAAACAAAATAAAATACTGTACTCATTAATTATCAGTGCTTCACAATCAAGCTGACAGGATATATTGAGTGGGATCCCACAGGGATCTTTCCATGGTCTGGCATAGAGAGTACACTTCTAAAGTTTGCAGATAAGCTGCAAGGGGTTGCAAGCACTTTGGAGGACAGGATTGGAATTAAAAAATGGTATTGACTAACTAGAGAAGCAGTCTGAAATAAATAGGATGAAATTTGATAAGGAAAAATGCAAAGTATTGCACTTAGAAAGAAAAACTGCACAAATACAAAATTAGATATGACTGCCTACGAAGGAGTACGGCAGAAGCAGATCTCGGGTTTATAGTGGATCAAAAACTAAATATGAGAAATAATGTTGCATGCAGAAAAAAAGCAAATGTCATACTGGGATGTATTAGCAGGAATGTTGTAAGCAAAACATGAGAAGTAGTTCTTCCACTCTACTCACACTGATAAGCCCTCAACTGGAGTACTGGGCACCACTCTTCAGGAAAGATGTTGCCAAGTTGGAGAAAATTCAGAGGAGAGCAACAAGAATGATTTGTGGTCTACAAAAACATAACTTACAGGAAATACTGACAAAACTAGACTTGCTTTATCTGGAGGAGAAAGTCTTCATAAGAGGGTTGTGGGAGGGGGGAGGAATGATAAGTCTTCAAAATACAACATTGTTAGAAAAAGAGGATAATAAATTGTTCTCCTTATTCACTGAGGATAGGACAGGAAGCAGTGGTCTTAAATTGCAGGAAGGGAGATGCAGGTTGGACATCAGGAAAAACTTCCTAGCTGCAAGGACAGTTAGATACTGAAAAATACTACCTCACATTGTGGAATCTCTGTCACTGGAGATTTTTAGGAACAGCTTAGATAAAACACCTCTCAAAGATGGTCTAGATCAATGTTTCTCAATGACCAGTCCATGGACCTCCATGGCAGTCTCCTTGCTGATCCTCAGTATTTCTTTGGCACATTATGTACTTGTATTTTACATCACTGTATTCATTCAATTATTTCTGAACATTAAAAATACATAAATAGATATTCAACTGGGTTGATATCAGTTGCTATATTACTGATATGCAAAGCACATTTATGCACTTTTTGGAAGGAAGTCATTAAAGTGGTGCAAAAACTTTAAGTTTATTTAAATTTTAGTTAGTTAAACCAGACGTCAGCATCAGAGCAATTGCCTCGTTTTTTTGTTTGTTTGGTTGGTTGGTTTTTTGAGCTAATGAAAGTTCAGAAAAAACAGGGATACAAATAACTCCACATGTGATAGGGAAAGGTTAGAAAAGAAAATATTTGGCCTTCAGTTGAAAAAAGGATTAGTCTTGCATTAGGGTTTATTACAAGTGAGGATACGGAATGCCTGAAATTTCTGTGTTGCATGTGGTGTGATTCTGAACAAGGTTAATATGAAGCCTTCAAAAATGATTGATGCCTTGAAATCAGAAATCTTTATTAAAAGGTGCAAGCCAGGGGAATTCTTCCAAACTGAAGCAAGATGAAGTGAAGGGGCAAAAGAAACTACCACAAACCATTGTAGCATCAAATGAAAGTACATCATATCTGCTGTCTCATGTTGAATCACAGATATTGCAGAAGATATAAAAGCTCAGTTACAATCATAGAATCATAGGATTGGAAGGGACCTCATGAGGTCATCTAGTCCAACCCCCTCCTAAAAGCAGGATTACTCCCCTTCAATCATCCCAGCCAGGGTTTTGTCTAACCTGGCCTTAAATGTTTCCAAAGATGGAGATTCCACCACCTCCCTAGGTAACCCTTTCCAATGCTTCACCATCCTCCTAGTGAGAAAGTATTTCCTAATATCCAACCTCAGCCTCCCCGGCCACAATTTGAAACCATTGCTCCTTGTTCTGTCCTCTGTTACTACTTTGAACAGCCTAGTTCCTTCCTCTTTGGAGCACCCCTTCAAATAGCTGAAGGTTGCTATGAAATCCCCCCTCAGTCTTCTCTTCTGCAGACCCCTCAAGCAGCACACTGTTTTATTCATTGAGAGGTCTTGGCAGTCAAGAAGTTATCTCCAGAGCTTAATAAAGTCCTTGGTATAGTTGTTAAAATTGCAAATTCTGTGAAAGCAACTGGACTCAGTTCTCACATCTTTGCTATAACAGATTAAGAAATGAGGTCTTAAACACCACCACTTATTCTTCCATTGTGAATGTGGTGACTATCCTACCCACAGCAAAGTATTAAAACACAGTGCACGAACTGTGACGTGAACTTGAAGCCGGTTTCAAAAACTCTCCTCTGGCAGCATACTTTCAGGATTTACAATGGCTCGCCAAACTTACATTTTTGCAGATGATTTGATCACTTTAATCAGCTCAATCTCTCTATGCAGGGAAGTATGTAAAGCATCTTTGCATTGGCTGACAAGACTACAACCTTAAAAAAAGCGCCAAGTCTGGAAAAAGAAATCTGGGCGTGACTATTATGACACATTCTCATCTTTTGCATTTCTGACTACCGATGATACTAAAGACGTGGCTCTGCCTCTCCTACTTGAAATAATTGCATCTCATCTAAAATCAACTCTCCAAAAGTTCAAGGACTATATTCCATCAGACTCTGATCCATGGAGAGGAAAGCACTGGCTTTGTCATCGTCTCCTCTCTAGAAACTGAGACCTCTGTCATCAACCTTGGAAGACAAGCTGCCAGCACTCTCAGGTGATGAGGGTCTGAAGTTAGTTTCACGAAGTAACATTGTCTGTTTTCTGGATCAAATTCAGAGATGAATGCCCACAGTTGAGTGAACTCTGTCAAAACTCAACTCCCGTTCCATTCCACATGCCTCTGAAACTGGATTTTTCAGCCATGACTGCAACGAAAACAAAATACTGCAAAGATTCATCCTGGATTAAAGGACTTATGTCTATAAGATAGGCGCAAACAGCTCATTAACAATATGGTGAGTGCATCCATTTGAACTTTATTAATTTTTTAAACCTAAAGTAATTGAATTATCTCTGTTGTACACAATGAAGTTTAAAATTGTAGATAAAAGTATTGGTACCCTTTACTTGAAACAATGGTTTAAAAACTCAAGTTAGCATTTTTGTATTACATAAAATAAAGTCCATATTCAACTAGTTAACAAATAAACAGAATTGGAGTAGTGGCCCTGTGTTAATAAGCAGGATAGAAATGCCTTGCATGCAAATAGCTCAAAAAAAGAAATGCATACAATATTGAAAAAAAATCAGCAAAAAAAAAAAATCAGTGAAACAAATTATTCGGGTTCCCCACCAGTCCAAGACAGTTTAGGAAGGCAGCAAACCAGTTCCTGATATAAAAAAAATCTTGTGAAACACTGGTCTAGAGATGGCACCTGCCTCAGTACAGGGCAGGATTAGATATCCTGTCAAGATCCCTTCCAGGCTACATTTGTATGATTGGAGGAATTGTCTGCCTCAGGAAAAAAGTCTGCATGATTCATATGGGCCATTTGGAGTCAAGTAACACAAAGAGGCCTTGAATTATCCAGAGGTGAGCACAAGTGAAGAAGATGAATCCAAAAATGGCGTATGAAAGGGTGAATTCCTCTAATGACTGAACTGCTGAATTCTCAGAAATTGTTAGCTATAGGGAAATGCATTTGTACAGTTGCTATTGAAAAACATAACCTGAGGTCAAATTAAATGGTTTATTGCAATAACAAGATGGTAACAATTATGTATTATGGTTTTAATTGAAACCAGTGTCAGAGATGGTCTTGAGATGATTTAAAGACTTCAAGTTAAGACTGGATTTTTTTCTAAAAGTATGCTTTAGCTCAGCCAGACATTGTGGGCTAGCTATAGGAATTACTGCCTGAACTTAGATAGCCTGTGTTTTGCAAGGGGTCAGACTAGATTATCATAATTTCATTATAGACCTTTCTGCCTTTAAGAAAACACAGATCAGCAAATCTAAGAGTCATCTGTCCATGTCTTATTGAAAAAGTGATTTGGGCCCTGGAGTATCAGTTAGTAAATTGGTCACCTCGCATACCTGGGTTCGTTCACCAAAACTGTTTGCTTATATAAGTTTTGACCCATCACAACATAAGTCAATGGGAAGATTGTGATGCACTTTTAAAGGAATGGAGTGTCAGGCTAATTCTTCAAAGGTAAACACAGTTCTGCAGATGCAATTTGCACCTGTCAAATGTTTTATTTTGGTACCTGGAACTGAACAGCATAGGTGCATGTCCCTATAGTTACCTGACTGCAAGTATAAACCAGAGAGAAGGTGCACCTACCTTCTCTGTGGATCTGCAATTCATTCCATAGCTGCAAACTGCATCTGCCAAAGGGGAGATTTGGTCTCAGCTCATTTTGAAACTTAAGGGCTTCTTTGATCACCATATTTGGAGAGAACTCTCCCAGAGGACTGCTCTGCATTGTAACCCATATCAAACTGTCAGTCCAGGAAGATATCTAGAGTCCTGTAAATCCACAAATGTCCACAGACCATTTTTTTTGTGCGTTGTCTACAGATACAAAATTTGTATCCAAATCCAAGCCACAATAGTTCTGTACAGAGCTCTATGAATATCTGATAGTGTGGAAATGGACAGAGAGGCTCATGGCAAGGAAGTAGCTGTTTGGCTGCAGGTGCCTTTTTGTGCTTGCCTTTGGATTGTGTTACTAAGTGCAGGCATCTTTAAGCTCCACCAGAATGGGCATGGCTGATTTCCTTCCGTATCTTGGACTCTATCCAAACCACGCATTAGTCTTTCGTTCACAAAGAGATGGGTCTTCCAAGTGCCTCATGGGCAACACTGTTTTAAAAAAGAAGTTAAGCTAGAGTAAACAAAAATAAGATGTACTACTATGGAAATATAATGGGGCATACATAGTAAATAGGAAGATTTATGAATCATCATCCACTAGGCTCCATTCATCTGCACAGATAAAGCACCTTCTTTTGTGGTTAGGAACACTCAACACAATGGATCACCACCCATTTATTATTTGTATTACTGAAACAACAAGGAGCCCTTGTCATGGACAAAGACCCCATTATTCTGAGCACTGTGGAAACTCCATGGGAGGTTATCCTGTTTCCATGGAGTAGTGGACTCCTGAAATACTATTTGACGCAATTCTGGTCCAAGGTGCCCAGAAGGGCCTCTCCTTACACTGCAATATCTTATCATCTGAAGATTATTTGAAGTACATATGAGACCTGTAGATATTTTAGTCCGATATGAGATAGGACTGGCAGGACAGCCAGAGTCCATAGTAACAGAACATAAATCACAGAAAGCAAGATCCTTAGCTGTATAATCTGGCATAGATGTACTTACATTCTACAGTCTACGGGTACGTCTACATTGCTCTGCATTTTCAAAAAAACTTTTTTTGGGATAAGTATTTTGAAATAATTATCTCGAAAAAAACTTTTTTCAAAAATGCTATTTAGGGACAACAGTCTGGGGACCACTCGTTGTCCCAAAATACCACAGCTTTTTTTTTTTTTTTTATGAAAAAGAAAGTCTACACCAGACTTTCTTTTTTGAAAAAAAGCAAGGCAGTGGATGAGATAGGGTGGCTATTTCCAAAAAGAGCCTTTGGCTTGTCCGGGGATGGCTTTTTTTGAAAAAGCTACCTCAAAAAAGGCTTTTTCTTTCAAAACTATCAGGTTTAGCTTTTCCGAAAAAGCACTCCAGTATCTCAAAATACCAGAGCGCTTTTTCAGGATTGCTAAACCTCGTTATATTTTTTTTAAAAAAGCCTTTTTTGAGGTAGCTTTTTTGAAAAAAGCCATCCCTGGACACAGCAAAGGCATTTTTTTGGAAACAGCCTCCCTATCTCATCCATTGCTTTGCTTTTTTTCAAAAAAGAAAGTCCGGTGTAGACTTTCTTTTTCAAAAAGAAAAAAAAAGCCACGGTATTTTGGGACAATGAGCAGTCCTTGGACTGTTGTCCTGAAATAACATTTTCGAAAAAAGTTTTTTCTAGATAATTATTTCAAAATACTTATCCTGAAAAAAAGTTTTTTCGAAAATGCAGAGCAATGTAGGCATAGCCGTAGAGTCAAGTCGGTGAAGATGCATTGATTTACCAGGTGAAGATCCAGTCTTCAGGACTGCTGTATATCCAGAAAATGACACTGACTTCACAACTCCCAGGGACTTTGAAGGGACCTAGAAGACTAGGATTTGGGCCAGTTATTAGAAAATGTAGTGATTAGATTTCTGTCATTGGGGCAACCCCTTCCTTCCTGTCAGAGGGCTTCCTCATTCTCAAACTTTGTAGTCCTTCAAACAGTGTCTGTCCGAATTAGAAGAGGTAGATAGGTGCTACTGGTACATAAGAGAATTCCTCTGACATCATCATTTACATCTCCTCAGATGAAGCATTGATAACTGATTTGCAGAGGGACCGCTAAAGCAGACTGTATTGGCTATTCTTACAAAATCCTTAATAATCTGGAACATGGGTAGTCTTTTTTCTTTTCAAAGTTCAAATTTCTTGATCAAGATACTATCAAAGTCCAGATTCCAAAATAAACTATAAAAATCCAACAACTAAATAAAAAGATTTTGGGGTCTATTCAAAGTACCTGCTAATCTGGATGGCTCATGATCAGTATATTGACTATCCCTTTTCCAGGGTTTTCACAGTATGATTGGCTGATCTTTACAAAGGCTGTGATGTTACACTACTAACAACATGGGAATGCCCTGTTTCCCCATGCCCCCAAAGAACTCCAGTGGGACTCTGCGGCTATGTCTACACTAGCCAATTAGTTCATGTCTACATGAGGCTTTGCCTAGTTCGAACTAAGATATTTCTTAGTCCAAACTAAGCAAAGCTTAGGCTGAACTAATAAGTTCAATTGGTTAGTCCAGACTAAGCTCTTCGTTTGAACTTTAAGTTTGAACTAGCGCAATGTAGACACAGACTAATGGCTTAGTTTGAACTATGCCATTAGTTCAAACTAGCTGTGCTTACTACATCAAACTAAAAAGTTCATTTAAACTAGGATGCATGGCTAGTTCGAACTGAAAAGCCACGGTTAGTTTGAACTACCTGGGACCTGCTTAGTTCAGACTAAGGAAGTGCAAACTAAACTTTTTGATGTAGACGTAGCCTTCGAGAGTGCTAGTGTACAACCATGTGGTTCTCTTTACACTATCAGAGCCTACATTATCCTGCAGGACTAAACTGGACAGACATGCAGACTTAGGGAAAGAGACCTTACTACTGGAATTTGTTGGGAACTACAAATGTTATTGAAATTCTTAATCCAGAACTTTGGGATTCTGCAGGTTAAGAGTCCTTGAGGTATTCAAACAGATTTACCCCTGCCACTATTGTGAATGAAGTTTAAACTTCCTTCCTGTGAGGCAGCACTATAGACAAACCTATCATGGAGCAAGAGTGCTTCCTTTCTGTCAGCCATCACACAGGCTCCTAGTGCACCACAATTACATTACACCTCCACATACAGCAAACCAATCTGTGTCAGAGCGTGTAACACAGGCTGTAAGTAACAGGGCATTCTCAGGGCTGGAATCTAAAAGACTATGGGAAGGAGGTGGAGGAGAAGAGCTTGGTTCTTGTGGCTTTTTACTTCATGGCTGAAAATATTTATTTTTCTCATTGTACCCCAACAGTTTTTCAGAATATATAATGTTGATTCACTGAGGGTAGGGGTGTTTATATGGAACACAAGTTATCGAAGAGGTATATTAAGGAAAAATATGCATACAGTTACTCAGATATTTCATACAAGGAATGACACTACCAGTAATATACACATCACTACTGAGTATGATCTGGTGTCCCATTATTTAAAGTTCCAAGCATGACTTGAATAGATGGACATCTTGCAATGGAGGGAAAAAAAACCAACCCATTTCAATGTGAAAAGTGCCATGAACGTGCATTCCACAACAAGCACAGACACCAGAGACAAGCAAAATTACTGAGAATATATGATTTAGTAGCTGATAATAAAATAGCTGTATAAAAATGGTACCTTGAGATAAACTCCTCAGGTGAAACTCAGTAAGTCAGATTCAATTGCCCCATCCAGCTGCAGATTGAGGCCTAAGCACTCTAAGAGTGTGCTTCCCTCTTAGTACCTGCTGTGATTACAGCAAAACCTAAATGTCCATTTAAAAATGGAAAGTACATTTTTAGTCCCTGTGATTGTCAAGAAAGTCATGTGGCCACCTCTGCCTGTGTCTGAGAAGTCAGAACTGCCCCTTCCACTTACTAAAGAGTAAATGCCAAGCTGTGCAGTTCTGAGAGGTTCTGTCAAAATGACTTCAGTGGAGGACTCTGTGAATAGCAAGAGAAAAGAGCAATGGGCCCAACTTACTGATCTAAAACAAACTTTGTATGTCAAATCAGATATACCCTGGATGCTGGGGTAAGTACGAGAGGACGTTATATTGCCAACTCAGCCTCTCCACCAGTAAAGGTCAAGGAAGAAGGAACTTTGCTGTTGTTGGTGCACAATAGAATCATATAATCCTAGGGTTGGAAGGGCCCTCATGAGATCATCTAGTCCAACTCCCTGCTAAACGCAGGACCACTGTCCCTAAATCACCCCAGCTAGGGTGTTGTCTAACTGGACCTTAAATATCTCCAAAGGCAGAGATTCTACCACCTTCCTAGGCAACCCCATTCCAATGCTTCAAGCGAGAGTGGGGCCAGGCCATGAGAATAGATATAAAACAGAACCATAATCAAAGCAGAAACCAAACCCTGTTTCAAGAACTGCAGGGTTTCACTGAAATGCACTGGGAGGAAACATCTCAACTATGTTAGGGACTAGACCTTGCATACAGAAGAAAAATGCAAGGCCTGTGCTTTATTCACTACAATAAATAATTACCAATCATTCTCTCCAGTTCCACAACACAAAAACCATTTTTCCATCAACACATCTGAATAAAACAGCAGGATTTCAGACTGGATTTTAAAGCTGAAATCATATCACTGAGGTGGGGAGGCACCTACACAAACAAGATCTCTACCAGCTGATGCTAGCTAAAGGTGATAGGGCATGAAGAGGAGCCTACCTAGGCCTCTCAAGGCTTCTAACCTATATTGCCTGCCCCAGCAGCCAGGGGGTCTGTAGTCCCATGGCTCAGGTGACTTGAGCCTCATGTGGTGTCCAATGGTAGAGGACGTGCTAGAGTGTGATAATTTACAGATCACTGGGAAGGAGAGTCTTATGGGTAAGACATTAGATTGGTACTTGAGAGATCTGGAGTTTGTTTCTATCTCTGCCACTGCCGTTCCTTTCTGGGGATCTAATCTCTGTGCCTCTATTTTCCAAGGAAATAGAGATTTTCCTTTCTCCCAGTGTTGATCTTGCCTGCTCAAAGCATGAGCTCTTTGGCATAGGACTGTCACTTACTGTGTGTCTGCACACCACCACCTAGGCACCAAATCTTAGCTGGGACCACAAGATGTAGTTACAAAGCAAGTAACAGTGGGGATACAATTCCAAAAAACTGAAGCCAAAACAAATAGTATGCTGTTCGTTTGCAGGAAAGGAAATAACCTGATAAGGAAGTGAGGTTTGGCTGTATTTCAAATGGGATATGAAAATGCTAAAATGAAATCTCCTGCTTCATACATAAATATCTTGTTCTGGTGGTCTCATTACCATAATTTTTGTTACAAAGCACACGACTGTAATGTTATCTACTGAAACTGAAATTTTCATGCAGCATTAGTATACTGTATTTAACTTCAAAATAAACCTCATTTCCTGTGCACAAAAGAATCCCATTCTGTCAAAGTTACCTTAAAGCACCAAATAAAATGTATGCAAGCATAATCTGCTTTTTGATGCACGTTTTGCCCTGTCCGCCCTCTGGCAAACACCCCACAGGGGATACAGCTCCAGAGCTTCGCTCAAGCTGCAATGGCGGTTTAGTCATTTAGCTCTGGAGATTCCTTGGTGCAATCCCCACTCAAACTGGTTAAGTGTCACATTTGCAGTAGGATGCCTGATCTGCAACAAGCTGGCATTCACACTCAGCATGATCATTCTTTGTATTACTCTTACAATTGCAGTTCTTCTAAACTCTCTTCCATTCCTCAGACTCCTGCCTCCATCCTGACAGTGAGCCAGAATAGCACTGAAGTCTGTGAGAGATTAGCCATTGACTTCTATGGGGCCAGTAATGTCCACATTATGTCCTTTCTTTTCTTGTCTTGCCATCTCCTCTGATGCCCTGGGACAGTGTGTTTGCTGAAAGGCCTGCTGCTGGTTTGCAGATTCTCTGGCTTCATCATCCCAGTGCTCTTCCTTGTTTTGACTGCACTCTGTCTCAAGCCCATTTCCTTTATTCTGTACTCCCCAAATCCCTCAAGTCACTCTGCTTTTCAGTGGTGCAAGGAACATCTAGTTGGGTCTTAAAGGTGGTATATTCACAAGCTATTTGTGGTGGCCTAATGCAATTTGATGATAAAACAGTCAGTGACTTCAAATGGGAGCTGAATTAAGTGCTTGTGCTGGGAACGTCTGAAAATCCCACCTCACATCTTGCTTTAAGAAAAAAATTTGTCCATGATCCTGATTTTCAGGGCTGCATTCTACTAGATAAATATAGTGTGAAGGAAGCTTC
This sequence comes from Podocnemis expansa, assembly GCA_007922195.1. NCBI lineage: Eukaryota > Metazoa > Chordata > Testudines > Podocnemididae > Podocnemis > Podocnemis expansa. The sequence goes on from ML681978.1 coordinate 1,467,211, forward strand.
CCTCCTCCAGATTGGATCAGACCAAGAGAAGTAGTTTGCTGTTTACGTGCACCTGCTGGTAACATAAACACAAAAGACGCAGCTGTGCATTATTATATAAGATTAAAAAAGCACAGCAGCAATATATGCAGTAGTTAATCAGTCTTATTTTTAGCAGCCCTGAGTACCATGCTAATAGTTTTAGACAGCCAGATATAGACAATGATTGAGCCAATTCTGTTTTCATTTTGAGGTCAAATTCTGAGAGGCAGAGACTATCTGAAAACCCAGTGAGGATTTTTGAAAATTTGCACCTTATTTCTTGTCTGAATTCACCTAACATTAGTCTTGAGCCATAGCATTTTGCAATATCTTTGCCTGTTAGATTAACGAGCCCTTTGTTGTCAAATATTTGTCCCCCCCCCCCCAACACATCCCTCTGACCTAAAGTCCTAGCCCTGTGAGGGTGACTTAGGCAGGCCTAGCTTCTCCAGTCACTTTTGTAGGCCACAGAATATATCGACACTGCAAGATAAGCCAGAGTCAGGCTTAAACCTAAAACTTCTGTCTATACAGGTAGTGCCAACCCAGAGCACCAGGACCCCTTGGGGGGCGTAGGGTCCAAATCTGAGTCAAGTCAAGACTCAGAGTTCAAGCCTTATTGCTCTGCAGTGTAGAGAACCCCACTGGACTCATGCTCTGGGAGTCTGCCAAAAGTATCCCACAGTCCCCTAGGCTGAGTTTCTTTGTCCTCTGAACAGTCAAGTTTTCCCAGAATGTTCCATGAACAAAGGCTTAGCGTGTCCAAATTTTGGGAAGGTGCTAGGAAGTCTGGCACAGGGGTGATTGGACTCAGGGCTGCATAATGTAGTACAGATGCTAGAGGCCCAAGGCTCAACAACTCCTAACACAAGGTAAAACTTGTGATAAGGCAGCCCCAACAGTGGGCTTCCCAACTCCAAACTGATCAATAGCAGTCTGGAGTTGCTAGCTTCCACACAGCAATTGTCACTTGCTTCTCCACCAAGAGGACAGCTCTTATTTAGTCAGCCTGGTACCACAGGGCAGGGGTAAGTGCTGCACAGAGCTCATTAAAGTTCTGAAAACTTCTTTTCCATTCAAAAGATCTATGACTACTGACCTTCATCCCAGATGTTCATAATGATGACCTTTCATGTGCCCTAAGGCAGTGGTGTGCTGTATGCAGGTGCTCCGTGAATGCAAACAGTAATCTAGCATCGTTTTTATGGCACACAGCAGATCAGGTGCCTTGGATTTAAGGGCCAGCTAGACCCATAAGCAAATGAGGCCCTAGCTCAGGGTGCCATTTGCTAATTGGCAGCTGCGGCACCACGCTGGGGATGGGGCGGACTGGCCCAGAAGCCAGACCCCAGGTTCCCGCCCCTCCCTGAGCCAGCCACTCTGCTCTCATGGGTGGAGTGGGCCAGCCCTTGGGGTAGACTCTGCTCGTTTGCCCCACCTCTAGGCCAGCCCACCCCACCCGTAGGGCAGAACAGCTGGCCCAGGGGAGGGGTGGGAGAATGGTGCCTGGCCTCTGGGTTGACCCACTCTACCCCCCTGGGCTGGCTGTTCCCCACCCCAGGGGTGGGGTGAGCCAGCCCAGAGCGGGGCTGGGTTCCACCCCCCCACTAGCCCCCCCCATGGGAAGGCGCAAAAGGAAAAGCTGGCTCAGCGCATTACAGCCCTTTGAGCTGGCTCTGCTTGGATTCCTGTTCCAATTAGGAGCTCATGCTATATATACTGCATGAACAGCCACAATGGGATCAGAACACTGACTGCAGCAGAGGAAAGCAGGATCCATTCTTTCAGATTGAGATAAAGGCTGCACAGAAAAATAGTTGAAAAATGCCACAAAAATGCAGGTGGAAATCTTTGGAATGATGGGATGGAAATCACTGAATCATGGGATGGTGAGCCTGTGCCCATTATGCAGTGGGAGCCCCTCTGCCTTCCCACAACTCCTAGCAGCTCAAGGTGGAAAGTTGCACAGTGTGAAAATTGCACACAGTGCACTACTCTCACGGTTACTATTAGAACTCCAACTATGGATGTATTTCGGCCACACAAAGCAGTGTCCTTCCAGCCTACTTTTCCTTCCAACCTGCTATTAAGATACATATAAGATACTCATACAGTAAACTTCCCAATAACCAGGTTAATGAACACTACACTCTACAGAGCAGCCCCAGCTCTGTCACACGTCCCTACACAATATTCCTGTTTACACATATCAGGCTCACATCAGCTCCTTTAGCCACAGCATTGCACTGTGAGTTCTTGTTAGAATCTACCTCCTCCATGGCCCCCACTTCTCATGTGGTGTTTGCTGTCTTGTTTTGTTTGTAGAGGACCTTTGTGTTTGGACATTACACAATGTCCCTTCATTAGGGAAGCGAGTGTGGACTGTGTGTCCAGTGCTTCTGTGGGTACGGCCATTGTGTCTATGATCACTACATTACAAGAAGTGGGTGGAAAGTGATTATGTAACTTCTTTGGGTTGAATGATTCTTCTGTGCAAAACGCTGAGCAGTGGGAGGCAGTTAATCATGTTCTGCTCTGGACTGCTATTGTATCTATAACAAACCATTTTCCTCATTAAACAAGTGAGCAGTACAGTGTTTGGGAGTATAGGTTTGTATACCTTTCTTGTCAGTCCAAGCATTACGGATATAGGTCAGACTGGCATAGTTTAGCAAACTCAAATGGTTCCAAATTTTGTAAGTGAAAAGCTCTCCCCCATCAACTCCATTTCTTATTCTTATGCTGTTTAAATTGTCACGTAAAAAAAGCAGAATGACAAATCATACCAGGATTCATGGGGGGACAGAAGCCAGAAGTCAGATTAAGATGAAGAAAAAAAAGGGGGGGGGAGGGAGTCTTCAAGCGGTAATTTTTCAGAACTGCACAGCAGCCAAAAGTTCCCATTTGGGAGAAGGTGGGTACCAACCACTTAGCCATCCCCCACTATCCCTTGAGAATTTTTCTTCTGCCTTTTTATCATGAAGTTTATAAGAAAAATGTCCACAGAAGTTTCTTAACTGCTCATTAATTAGAGATTGGTGATGTCCCCCAAACACACGGGTTTATTTCTTCCACAACACTTCTTTTCAAGATTACTGACTAAAGCCTACTGGGGAGGGTTTTGAACAGCTTGCTTTAAGTTGTCCCCAAAACAGAGACTTCCATTACAAGATCATTGCCCTGCCTAATTCATGTTCAGGTTCAGTCCTTAACTGGTGTGACTTGGAACAGATCCAGTGACTTTATTGGAACCACAACAATTTACACCAGCACAGATTTTCATCCTCAGGTTACCTGTTCCTTTTCTTCAGGTTATCCAGTTCCTTCCACCTTGGGACTTGCTAGCAGAATTCCTCCTCTTCCTGGACATTTTGCCTCTACACACACTTGAAACTTGTTCCTCCATTCATCATTTAGCTGTGTTATAAATATTTACTTTTTTATCTTGCCCCATTAATCAGTCCCTCTAGCTCCAACCACTTTTACAGCTCTTCTATGATCATTCTAGTATTGAGCTTCCTGGAACCACAATTTTTGGATGCTTCTCTGAAGCAGACAGGCTGCCCCCCGCATCCTCCAAGCTTTTAGAGCAGACGTTCTTAACCACTGTGTCACGACACATTACTTTGTTGCCACACAGAGATGTGTTGTGGAGAGCCGGCATCCGCCTTCTGGAGCTGGAGCACAGCAGCAGCTTCCCAATAATGGCACTGGATTCAGTGGCAGCAGGCTGGAGTGTCCTGTAGGGTCATGCCACCAAGCATGCCATGACCCACAAGAAGTTGAGAACTGCTGTTTTAGAGGTTGTTCCAGTGCTGTTAGTGCAGGATTAAGTCAATGAAATTCTAGGATTAAAAAGCAGTTCATGAACCTCAGCCAACCTTCCAACTCCCCTACCCCAACCTCCCTAAATATAAACCCCAAACACTTCCTGTGTGATCAACACATGCCAGAGGGACAAGTGCTGCTTTATATCCAGCCCAACCACGTGGCATGCAGCAAGGTCTTAGGAGTTCAAGAAGCTGCATTCAGCAGTAGCAGAAATAGATGAAGTTGAAATGAAAGATGAAATTCTCAAACTTGCTAGTGGAAAACACATTGAACAGGCTCTGTGATGCTGCCCGAAGGGTCGTTTGTGCATAGCTTGGTAAAACAGATTCAGGAGCATGTACAGGGTCAGGTTTAATATTGGCTTTATTAGCAGCCTTCTCCTTCGACCCAGAGCTCTTACAGCAATCTATCTTCCAGCAGCACTGAGAATGGTGTTTGATTACAAATACATGGTGGCTTTAAAAGGACAAACCATTGCTATTTAAGGCCCAATCCAATTCCAGTAAAATCAGTAGGAACCTGCTAACTTACAGGGGCATTGGCTCATGGCGAGAAGGCTCATAGGTTGCTGTAAGCAGCCACATCAGTTAATGGCATCATTCTCACTACACACTTTCATGCTCTCCATGATTAGTGCCCTTAAGGACCTGTCCACACAACTTTTAGAGGCAATTTTTTAAGGCATAGGAAAACTGATGGACTTAGGTGGCTTTACAGTTTCCACCTTGGAAAATCAGCAGAACTGTCCAGCTCTTCCATATCCCACAACTCCACCACAATTCGTTCCGGAAACGAAGGCTATCTGCTGATCGCTAACAATGTATGTAGCAAACCCCGGAACTACTCTTCTCAGGGCTGTTGTTAGACAAGAATTTGTATCCATGTTGCTCACATAATCCCACCAGATCATGACCGATCAGGTGGCTTCAGGTACTTATATTTTCATTCCACCAGAGAGGAATTGTAAACGAATGCACTTCTACATCTTCATGCTGCTCAGACATCTTGACCAATTGCTTACACATAAATTGAGATGCAGTTATGAAACATTACCACAGCCTTGCAGTACAAGTCCTCTGTGGATAACAGTGTTTAACTGTTCCAATTCAGCTGGTTTCTGGGGATACTGACTCTGCAAAAGGTCACTGATGACATAATGGGTCAGGAATTAAGATGCGTCAATCAGCTGTTTCGTTATGGTTCTTTGTTACTTGATCCTGTGTTTCTTTGCATCTTATGGTGCAAGCCAATTAAGTGAAGTAAGATGGCCCTGCTAATACTAAACATGAAGCAGAAGAGGAGCACATGCTGCCACAGTGGGACAGTAGTCATCAGTAAATTAACTAGGCTGCTTCTGCAAGTCAATGGGGCAAAGACTGAGAAGTTCCTAGTGATCTCCAAAAGGCTTTTCAGATGTGGACAGACCAGGCAGCCTCGCCTGTAACAAGCTCTGCTTTATCTATGAATTTATAATGTGACCATCTTAAGGGCTTTTAGCCTCCTTGTACAGTAATCAATAGAAATATGCTTCACTAAGAGGACCATGTGCTCTAGATGGGTGCTAAAATACTCAGAACATTGCAGGAGTCAAACTATACAGACAGAATACAGAATGCCATGTCCATTGGCATGAATTTGGGGGCAATCATTATATTTAAGTGGTTCAGTCATGTTCCACTCAGAGGTGGAGGATAAAACGCATTATATTCCTGAAAGATAGAGAAGTCTTCTCACACTCACACACACACACACACACACACACACACACACACACACACGGACAAGTAGCTACTTATAGGCAGAGCTGGATTGGGGAAAAAAATTGACCTCCAGGAAAACAAAAACAAACAAAAGTTCATACTGCAATTTTGTTTTGGTTTTCAACCATTAAAATTGTGTTTGATTTGGTTTACTAATCTTGTTCCCCCACTCACAGGAAAAGGCAGGGCAGGGGAGGAAAGTCTCCCCACCATGCTGCATTTCAAAGTTCATGTAGTGTATCTATGCTGCTATTTTAACTGTCACAAGGACCAAACCCCCCAAACTTCTCATAAGAAACCAAGATTTATTTCAGTTTTTCCATCCAAGAAAGACCTTTAAAAAATCCTCTCTTACCCTGCATAAAAACATGTTGCAATAAACCCCTACTTTTCAGTCAAAAATTGCCATCCAGATCTAGTCACAGGTATTGTGGCTGTGTACACCTTTGGTTATGTCTACACTGTAAAGAAAACCCCACCTCTAGAACCTAACCATGTCATAGCCAGCTCAAGTGGAATGTCTACATTGCTATTTTTTAGGCTTGCAGTCTGATATCCATTCAGCTAACCTAGGCACTGTGACTTGGCACTGTGGATTTATTTTTGCAATCTGAACATACCCTATATGGCCCACATGACCACTTAGAGTTGTGCTCTTCCCAAACAAAAACAGCCAGTATGACTATAAAAGTGTTACTATATAGTTAGCGAAATGCAGCAGTCTCTGGAGTGGAATACGGCAACTACTGTTCATGTGTAGACTAGCAGTGCACCAATTCCAAACAGGGTACAAACAAAAATATTCAATTCAACTGCAGAAGGAGGAGTTGATGCAGGCAGAATGGAACTACTGATGTCAGAATTCAGACAGGGCACAAACTTAAGAACCTTTGTTCTTGCTACAAATGCAAGGGAAATTGTAGGCTGTATTTGGGTTCCTACCAACCTTAGGCCCCACTGAAAATCCTAGTCTTATGGTCATAAGCAGGCAGGACTTCAGTTGTTTTACCTGAAGAGTGTCACCTGCAAGAAGCAGACGGCCCTCACAACCACAGCAGAACATTGTGCAATGCCAGCTTGGAAGAGTGAGCTCTTAACACCGACACCTGGAGCAACCAAGCTCCCCTTGAAAACCTCCAGCTTAAGAATGGCTCTGGCCAGCACTTCATAGCTTGAGAGGTCCCAGCCCAAGGCAATATGGCTGCAGCTCAAGGTGCTGTATGCGATATGCACTTATTTACCAGGCTGAAATGAAAACAAGAGATCTACTTCCCTAACAGGGTTACCATAATGAATCACCAGCTAATATTTATACAGGGCTTTGAATGGGAACAGCTAATTGCTATTTATTTCATCACATCTTCCCCCCAGCCTCCACCCCTTGTGCATTACCAACTCATTTCTCCTTTATTTAGAGCACACTCTAGATCTTGGCTGGCATTACTCCAGCTGTCTTGACAGAAGGCAGGTTCCTGTTCCCAATCACGCATTTCCTGGCACTGTCCCCACTGGAAAACTCCAGTTCTTGGGGATGGCTGATAACATCTGGTGACCTTTTCTTGATTATTTCCCTCCGGCACTCTTCAGTCTAATACATTCCAAAATTGGCCATTGCCTTCCTGGAAAGCGCGACACTCGGGCTGAGTGACTCATGAGCTTTGGCATACAGTTCCAGCAGCCTCGGACATGAAGGCAGTGTCTTCCGCTCATGCAGCAGCTGTAACAGTAGAAAGTATTATTTTGCAAGGCTGGGCTCAGATATTTCCTAGAAAAGCAACAAAGTCACATGTGTTTGTGTTCCCCTGTGAATTCAGTACAAGGAAATCCATATCCACCACATGTGGTTTAGAAATGGTAGGTGTTTTTAGATCCATGTCTGCATAATCTCTCAGCAAACATTCCACATCTTTAGGGGAAACTCCTACACAGCCTGGACAGAGGAGGAGTTTTAAAACCCCAAATAAGTGTAAAGACACTAGCAAGACAATTAATTTTATATCTCACAAGGGAACATCTGATTTCACCCAGCTATTTGAGGAAAACAGTGAAAAAGTGATGCAAGACTAATAGATAATCCCAAATAACTGCCAAGGGTTTGGGAATAACTGGTATGCTCAAGAGAGGAAAGAGGGTCTTGTGGTTAAGACAGTGGCCTCAGCACTGGAGGTCAGCAGTCAGTTCTGAAGACTGGCACACCTTGGGCAAGTCAACAGTCCAGATGAGCTCAAAGTCACACTTTTAAAGAGAACTCTGCTCCCAGTGAGGCACTACAAGAAATGGCTGTATTTTAGAGAGCGCAGCCCAGATGATGCTGAGCAGTTTTAAAGCCTGGGCACAGGTGCCAATGAATCCTGATGGGAGGCTGTGCACTTTGGAAAACCTTGTTGCCCTAAATGTGCATGCTGGGAAAAAGCATCTCATCCCATACTTCTCTATGCCTCAGCTCCCCCTTCTGATCTCGTACTTTGTTCTCTTTGTTTATTTAGAAGCAGGCTCTGTCTTTCACTACGCACATACTGCACCTACAGGCTGCTCTCTGGATCCGTTTTGGGGTGCGACTGTGACCCCCAATCTCCACTCCTGGACACCAACTTACCCAGCTTTGCCAGGCGACCACTCACTCCTGAGTCAGTCCACACCAGCGTCCTGCATGTAATCAGTCCCCAGGCACTGAGTGTGTGCCTTATGGCTGCTCAGGTGATGTTCTCCAAGCAAGCATCTTCAGTCCCCCTGGAACCACAGTGGGAACTTCTGTCTTACAGGGATTGGGACCCACTCCCAATCACCATATATTCATGTCTGACCATTTAACACTGAGATGGATCATACCTAGCTTCCCTCACTCATACCCTCTGAAGTCCACACAGCTTTAGATAAAACAAATGCTAGTTTATTGATCACAGTATGATTTGAATGGAGTATATAGCAAAACAATGCACAATCATTTAATAAATCAGGAATTGCCACAATCAAAAATAAAGGATATAAATTATATACTAATCTAATAACACTACCTAGGTTCACACTTCAGCATGTTCTCATATTTCCTACCCCCAAGTCTGGCTGTTCTGTTGGTTGCAGCCAGACTAGGCCCTCTTGACAATGCAGGTAGGCTGTTTATCTTGCAGTTACTTCTAAGATGGCATTTTGCTGGCCCAAGCCAGCAGCTTCTCCCCCCTCAAAGTGCCCGCATGCCTTTTTTTCACCCCCATCAACCCCTTCCTCTTGGTGCTACTGTGTGATTCTCTTTACGTCTATCTGAGATGGGCAGCTAAATTTGCATTTCCCTTGTCATGTAATTCTCCAGCCTCAGAGAGAGAGTCCTGAGGATCTGAACTATGTACCATGCTTCACCTCTGTACACATACATGATGCTGCAGGACACGTGGTACCCTAACAATATGACAAAGCATTCAAAATGGAATTTTGCATGGCATAATTAACAACAAACCATACAACTGCATTGCAAAAGTTAACAAAAAAAATGATATAGATCAGTGGTTTTCAAACTTAGGGTCATGGTCCAGTACTGGGTAGCTGGCCCTCAGGTACTGGGTCACGGTGCCCCTGCTGCTGCCACCAAAAGCTTGGAAGGCATTGCTCAAAGATGTAATTGTTGGGTCATGGGCATTAATGATTTTTTTCAACTCAGTCCCAAGAAAATAAGTTTGAAAACCACTTCTATAGATCATAGCCCAAAGGTGAATGGATGTGCATCCTGTGACACCTCAGTTCCCCCTTCCTTTTTCCTACTTTGTCTTGATTGTTTATTTAGAGGCAGGCTCTGTCTCTCACTATGCACATACTGCACCTAGTAAACTAGGATCCTGAGCTTGTATGTGACATGTCTTCACAACAAAAACAACACATGCAGCAGCAAGTCCCACAGCTTACGTCTACAGACTAATGTGCTAAAACAGACATGCCTGCATTCTGTCTTGGGCTGAAACTCAGGCTCAGATCCAGCCCCAGGCTTCAGAGTCCAAGCCAGGACATCTACACAGCTATTTCTACTAGTACCTCAGCACAAACCTGTCTTTAGAGCCATGCACATAGACTTGCTGCTATATTTTTTTGCTGTGTAGATGTACCCTAGGTGCAACTGCAGTATGAATAAATACTCCATAAGCTGCTGTGTTGCCTCACGTCTGACATATTCCCCTCACTTGTGTATCTGATTCCTGCTTAAATAAGGAAACAATCAGGTTTACCTGTAAGAAGTTAATTCAAGTGTAATTAAATTCCTGAAGAGCATGTTCACAACAAAAGAACCCACATTATACACTGTCTATCTGTATGAAGGAGGAGTCAAGTTGAGAAACATACTTTAAAGGGGAGGAAAACGCAATGAGTTCAGTTATATTGGTCCCTGTCAGATTGTGATGGCAAGAGAAATGGTTAGGAAGCTAGATGTTGACTTGAAACTGGTTATTAAAATAAGGCAGATGGAACATGATCTTTAGAGAAAATATTACTGCTTGCCAGTTTCCAGTACTATGTTTCTTAGGTAACTAGGCATCTGCCAAACCATCTGGCTCTTCTGCATTTCATTCTAACACAGAGATCCCTACAAAGTCTGTAAGAAAATGCTGCTGTCCAACTGTATAGGAAATGTAAGACATTAGCTGTGAAATGTGCCATGCAGAAGAGATTTTAGAAAGAAAATTTAAAAAAAAACCCAAAAAACAAAAAACCAAAACCCAAAAATGTAGACATAAGACTGTAGTACTTTTTACCCTTTTTTAAAAAAAAATTCTTTTAAGGCCTACAATTAAGTATCAGGTGGCTTTCTGACATTGATCTATGTGATGTAACACTCCCTGAAGACCCCTTGAGACTTGGTAATTCTTTGTATTTCCGACCTGATCAAGTAGTTAAACATAGTATGTAGTCAGTTAGGAAGGAAAGGAAAAATATCTTTAATTGTAAAGGAACTATCTGTGCTTCTCACATACATGGTAAAATAAGGAGGGGAAAAAATCAAGGTTTGAATGAATGAGATTGGTGCGTGTGTGAGACAGAGCAGCAGACACCAGCCTCAGACAAATCCCAGCTACAACTATTGTAAAACAAAGGAAATGAAGATAAATTTTTGCAATCGAAATGGCCAAAGAGCTCAAATAAAATTAATTTACACCCAAAGATGGAGACTAAGGACAACAAAAAGATGTCATGTTTTCTCCAATATTGGGTGATTAAGAAATAATCACATCAGACAGAAGTGACATGACTGAATGGAACCCATAAGCTTGAATGGAAACAGAATCCTACAAGAAGGGCACAACAAAATCAGACCTTTGGGTCTGGTTCTGCAACCACGCTGCAGGAGCACTGGTGCACTGGCAGGACCCTGCTCCTTACACCCTCATGTTTTGGACACCTGGCCAGCAGACAAGCATGAGCAAGAGATTGGTAATTATAACATTTGGAGACTTCACTGCAGTGGTGGATCAGGGGCTGCAGGGCCAGGTCTCCTGGACCAGTGGGCCTCCCGCCTCCACCACCAGTGGGCTGGTGCTGGGCAGTGGGAGGGCCTCAGGCCAGAGGCCAGCTGTGGCCTGGCCAGTCAGCCCCAGGGGTGGCAGGGCCAATTGACATGTGCAGTACAGCCCAAAAGACCATGCCTGAGGCTGTACTGCATGCGTGCAAATTGGCCCCGCTACCTCTGGAGGCTGACTGGCCGGGCCACAGCCAACCCGCCTTGTCCCCTGGGCTGGAGTGGCTGGCTCAGGGGTGAGGCAGGAGCTCAGAACTTGGCCCCGCCCTGCCCCACTCCCCTCCTCAGTGCTGGTATGCTGGCAGGGCGGAGGGGCCCCCACATTGTGGTGGGCGCCTGGGCACGGGCCCCATTGGCCCACGCATTAATCCACCCTACCTCATTGCCTTTACCTGTCTGCATGCTTGTGTATTAATGTGATTGAATTGGAAATTGCTCTGTCTCTTTAAACTGATTCTCTTGCTTTTAGAACTAATTGGTATGTTCTACCTTTTGAAATTTCAGTCTATATGTATTCACAATAAATGTGGCATATTACCTTACCCCCCCCCCCCGAATAATAGCCTGCTGGTTTTCATTTTCCAAGTATAACAAAAAAACCCAAAACCATTATAGGAGGAATACCTACCCAGATCCTCCAACATCCTTTGGTGGCTACCTCCAATTGATTCACTACCATAGCTCTAGTGGGCCAGTCATCACAGGAAAGCTAATATTTTAGTACCGGTGCTTCTTGAAATTAAAACTGGTTTCAGCTGATAATTCCTCAATTCCACCCCACTTTGGGTCCCTACCTTGATCTAGTTTAGAGAAGACCCTGACATGAGGATAGGGTATTTTCTGCTTCTCTTCTAAAACTGACGAACACCATAGCAGTTTCTCAGCTGCTGACACTTGTCTATAATGGGAATTACCCCAATATCACATCATAACTATTTGTTCACTACAACCTGGGGCTGGATATGAAATGGCAACATATGGGTTAAAAGTTGCATAGTTCATTACTACCTTAAGGCCCGCACCCAAGCTTTTCCCTTTCCCTCTGTCTAAATCCATTTATCTCATATTTAGTCCAAGAACCTAAAGCAAATTGAAAAAGCAGAAGGATTATTAGAGTGGGCCCTAGGCATGTAATCCCATGTGTTCTTGGCATCTATCCTTTCCAATTGGAGCTGGGCCTTGCAGTGAGTCTGACAAGGCAAACCTATATAGTACTTTCAGTTGCAACGGGTTTGGTAGTGAAAGAGGTCATTAGGTTCCACATAGGGAATCCTCTAATCAGCATGCAAGAGGCAGGTCTGGGAGCAACTCAAATTTCTTCGCGTTCAGGTGCCAGATGGGTTTCTCTGAAGATCAGTTCAGCCACATATTTTGTCATAAGAGTTTACAGTAGCAGGGTCTCTTTAAAGCTGAATCTATTCTTTGGTAGTCAAGGGCTGGTGTGAGAGAGATTCAAACTCTGCCAACCTTTCACTGATCTATTGAAACCCCCCACCTCACCCCACACCACCTTCAGAACTTCATTCCAGCTGCCTGCTAAACTATTTGCATATGGTGGCATCTTTGGAGCCGACCACCGTGGCTTACTGAATTCATCTTTTGGGGCCCTTATGGGCAGAGCTGTCCTAAAGAAGGGTTGAGGTCCATGGCTCTGCTTTCCCACCCAGCTCCTGAGGCTGGGTGTCCTAGAGGTTGGGTTCTGTACTTCTACCCTACTCCTTGCCTTTGGCTTGCTGCTGAAGGCAGTGGGGGCACAGCATGGCAGCTGGAGGAGCAGTTGAGCAGGGCCAATGGAACCGCAGGGCCTGGGACAGTGTCGCCCCCCCCCCGAGGATGGCCCTGCTTATCAAGACATGGCCACAGCAGTACTTAAACAGGACAATAAGGATCTCAGACTGGAGTGAAGACAGATCTTGCCTTTCAGATATGGTAACAAAGGATCTTTTTGGTTTTCTCTCTGGAGCTGAGGAGGGGCTGTTAGAAGTCCCATGGCAGTTTACAAACAGAGATGGACACTAGCCCAGTTTTCTTGACCTACTATTTTGTGAAAAGAAATGTTGTAATGGCCAAGGCTGCATGGACTGAAATTCCCTCCTGAGCAAAGGGACTGCACAATGTCCGTCTCCTGCTAAAATACTATTGTAAGGGCTGAAGTGGTCTGCAGGCCATGTATGGATTCTTTCCACTATGGGAGTTTTTACCATATATGTTCAGACTATATAGGGGCATATAGCCCCCTAGGCAGAACATGGGATTACAAATTAGGAGAACTGAGTTCTAACCTCTAGTCCTTGGGCAATGCCCTTCCCCTCTCTGTGCTTCCAGTTGTTTGAGCTTTGTCTGTTTAGAATGCAAGTTGTTTGGGGCAGGAATCCTCCTGGTGTGTGCTTGTACAGCACTGGACACAATGAAGCCTGGATCCTCGGAGTTCACTAGATGTCACCTACTTACTACTGAATACTTGCTGAGAATAATGGTTGCTGTGCCACAAGTAGCTAAATCACAATGCTGCAGAATGGCAGCTTTTATGCCTGAGCTGTTGCATTCCTCATTAATTGAACAGGTGGTTCTTCTTGGAGCTTTCTGTTTGTTCCATTCACCTCGGAAACTCTTTACAAACATAACTAGGTAGCTACCATTCACTATTGTTGATAGGCTTGGATATACAAACATCCCCGCCCTAGCCTCACTTGATAATCCTTCTGCTTTTCTTCCTTCTCACACCAAACAAGGAATTATCTTCTGAAGTGATAACTGTTTCAGGCAGGAAGCATACCTTCCTGCAGGCCAACAGTTACTGGCCCTATGCGTGACAGGGAACTGCAAATTGCTACAGACAGAGCAAAGGCAAAAATTAACAGAGCATTTCCAAAGATAAGCAGGATAATGGCCCTCATTCCTCCATGGTGATCAGACCAGACAGCCCATACTGGGTGGCACCCTACATACCCCACCTAGATAACAGTGTGATAGCATTACATATCAGCTTTCTCTTGGGCTGGATTGCCACATCATGGCCTCTCACTTGTTTCTGATTCCCCAACCTTTTCAGTAACACAGCACACTTCAGTGAGAGAAGGAATTCCATGGCACACCTACTTTTTCAGCTGAATTGATTCCTCATAAATGTAATTTACTTACATTTACTATGGTTACAGTTTTACTAGACTGGTTTGCAACATCGTGTATACAACAAGCTAAAGAAGGATCAAATGCATTAATGTTTCAAATCCACTGAAAAAAATTACACATCACCTCACTTTTGCCCTTTGGCTACCTGCATTTCTCTTCTAAAATGTGATTATTCTAAAGACTGATACCTCGCTTTTAATTTGATGGTTAAATTACAGCTCATGAAAATTTGATTGAACAGAATGTGGTTTAAGATGAAACTATGTTTGTTTTACGTTGATTTTCATTGCCTTTGTGCAAAATTTCCCAGCACACTTGGACAGTTCTCACAACACACTGGTTGAAAACCTCTGTTCTAGCCATTGACTCTATGGTTACTAAGAGCGTCACAAAGAAAACAAAATTTTAAGTCTGAGGAGATAATACCAGTGAACAGGCTAGGAGCCATGTCTCATCTGGGATAGTGCCTAGATGGCATGGGAGAACACAAGTAGTGCATCCCTGTGTATCGCCTCCTAAAATTACATTCCTAACAACCATTCCCTAATTACTTTGGGGATTGCAATGTGGTTTTACTTGGAAATGGTAGTGATAGGTATGTTATACTGTGTCTCTTCTCTTCTCTTCTTAGTTTCCTGGAAAGTCTGTTCTCCATACAAGAAAAGTCTGTAAAGGGTTTTCATTCTGTGGGTGGGGTGCTGACAGACTAAAATGACAAATAAGATTTCATTGCTTCCTATCAGCTATACCATGCAACAGTCAGGACATAGGGCCAAACCCCACATCTGGTGTGACTCCATGCCATTCTGGGTCACATTCTTAGCTGGAGTAGGTCTTTGAATTTACACTAGAATTCAAGACACAATGGCCAGACTTTCCAACAGTGACTAGTGACTTTCAGTGTTTCCATTTTTGGAATGTCCAACTTGACACGTGTGGAAGGCAACCGACACTTGTGAAAGAGAGGTAATCCCTTTGGGACTGTTCATGTAAGTGAAACATTTCCAAGTTGGACCTAAATAATTAAACAGTTCTAGTCATTTAACCCTATGTTAAAGGAAAATTAGTTTAAAGACAAAACCCACAAACAAAAGGCAGCCACATGAGGCAGGCTGCTCCCCAGATCCAGTTTGATGTGCCACTGTGACCACCCCCGATTCCCACTCCTGAACCCCAATTCGCCCTGCTTTGCCAAGTGACCACTCACTCCTGAGTCAGTTCACTATGGCCTCTGGTGTGCAACTGGTCCCAAACAGTGGGTGTATGCCCTCTGGCTACTTGGGGGATGGTTTCCAAGCAAGCATCCCTGGCCCCAGACACCACCATGGGAGCCACTGTCTATGGAGCTTGAGGGCCACTCTCAATCACTATATACTTCAGTTCATCCATTTAACAGAAAAATGGATTATGCTCAGCCTTCGTCACTCACATCCTCTAAAAATCACACAGCTTTACATAAAATAACTACTAGTTTATTGATCAGATTATAGTTCTAAGTGAGAATATGGCCAATCATGGCAGAATCACAAAATAAATGAGTCAGGAGTGACCACAAGGAAATAAAAGATAAAACACACATGCTAACCTGATATCTCTACTTAAACTGACCTCGTAGTCCAAGTTCATGCTCAAGGTATTCAGCTGTCAGATGTTTGTACAGCCAGTCTCTGCCTGTGACCAGACAGGGCCCAGATCTTGCTTGAGGTTGTTTCAAGATGGAGAGTCCCAGGCCAAAAGCCCCAAAACCCTCAAGTGTCTTTCTTTGTTCCAAAACTTGCTCTGACCCCTCCCCTTCTGGGCAGAGATGATCTCTTTGTTTCATCTGAGCCAGTGAACTTAATTAGCACATCTTTGTTCTCTCCCCAGGTGCTTGCTTCCTCACTGCTGTTCCATTTGTCTCCCACCCCTGAGCCATGCTAAACATGCTACACATCTGTGAACATGCATGATGCTGCAGGAAACATGACATCATAGTAATCACATAAAATATGTTATGTTAGTAGCTGCCAGGCTACTACACTGGGCAACACAGAATGGAGAGAAGGCGAGCAGCCCTCAGTGATGGAAAGTCAGATTAGGGACTACTTAGAGAAGTTAGATGTGCACAAGGCTATGGAGCTGGATGAACTGCATCCTAGGGTGTGGAGGTAGTTGGTCAATGTGATTGCAGAGCCACTAGCCATTATCTTTGAAAACTCGTGGTGAATGGATGAGGTCCCAGATGATTGAAAAAAGGCAAATATAGCATCTATCTTCAAGAAAGGGAAAAAGGAGGGCTCACAGAACTACAGACAAAGCAGCCTCACCTCAATCCCTGAAAAAGTCATGGAACAGGTCCTCAAAGAATCTATTCTGAAAGACTGGGAGGAAAACAGAGTGATCAGGAACAGTCAGCATGGATTCACCAAGGGCAAATCATGCCTGACCAACCTGATTGCCTTCTATGATGAGATGACTGGATATGTGGATGCAGGAGTAGCTGTTGATATGATATACCTTGCATTTAGCAAAGCTTTTGATACGGTTTCCTGCCATAGGCGGCTTTTGGGGTAAGCAAAGCAGGCAGTTGCCTAGGGCCCCGAGCAGTGAGGGGGCACCATAGCGGTTGCCTACTTCACTTACCCTAGTGCTCACACTGGAGGGTGTTTGGTGGGGGGCCACAGACTGCCAGGGCCAGCAGCTGCACTGCCCGCTTGACCGGCCGGCGTTTGTCCAGCAAAGGTGGAGCAGCACTTCCGGCCTATCCCCAGCTGGCTGCACCTCCCCAGGGGGAGGGAGGGGAGTGTCCAGCATAGTGCTGCAGCTTGCCAGGAGTGGAGTCCCCTGGAGTGGCCCGCTCTGAAGAGTTCAGGCCACTTCACCCCCGCGACCCCAGGCCTGAACAGGGCTGATCCAGGGCCTGGGGGCAAGGCAGCCTCTATTCAGGCCTGGGGTGGCTGGGAGTGAAGTGGCCTGAACTCTTTGGAGTGGCCCACTTCAGGGACCCCACTCCCGGCAAGTGGCAATGCTGCACCAGCCAGTCTCCTTCCCCTGGGGAGGCGGGGAGCACTGCTGCACCCCTGGTGCAGAGAGGCTGGGTGGGCAGGCGGGCGGTGCAGCCTCTGGCCGGGAGGTCCATGGCCCCCTGCCCTCCCCAGAGTTGCGACTGTGGGGGGGCCGTTAGGGTGGCAGTGGGAGCCTATGGGGACCCCATAAAGGGCCCTTGCCTAGGTTCCCCAGTTTCCTAAGGCTGCATTTGTTTCCCCCAGTATTCTTATCAGCAAGTTAAGGAAGTATGGTTTGGATGAATGGACCATAAGGTGGATAGAAAGCTGTCTAGATTATCAGGCTCAGCAGGTAGGGCTCAATGGCTCAATGTCTAACTGTCAACCAGTAACTAGTGGAGTGCCCTAGGGGTTAGTTCTGTTCAACATCTTCATTAGTGATCTGGGTGATAGGATACAGGGCCATAACTATGGCGGGGCGAATGGGGCTTTGCCTAAGGCACCCCGGAGTGGCTCAATGGAGCCATTCCATTAAAGGGTGCTTTCCACACCGCTTTCTCCACGCGCCACTTATTGCAAGGGGTGCTGGAATCGCTCATTACGGCTCTGATGGGATAAATTACATGCTCAGTAAATTCATGGATGACACCAAACTGGGGGGAATGGTGAACACACTGGAGGGCAGGCATAGGATTCAGGGAGACCTAGACAAACTGGCGCTTTGGGCCGAACGAAATCTTATGTGGTTCATAAAGGACAAGTGCAAAGTCCTGCACTTAGGATGGAAAAATCCCCTGTACTGTTACAGGCTGATCAGCTAAGAAGCCACACTATAGAAAAGGACCTGGGGGTTATGGTGGATGGGAAGCTGGATATGAGTCAACAATGTGCTCTTCTTGCCAAAAAAGGCCAATGGCGTATTGGGCTACATCAGTAGGAGTGTTTCCAGCAGTTCAAGGGATGTGATTATTTCCCTCTATTTGGCACTGGTGAGGTTACATCTGGAATACTATGTCCAGTTTTGAGAGCCGCACTCGAGAAAAGATGTTGACAAATTAAAAAGAGTCCAGCGCAGGGCAGCAAAAATGATTACGGGGTTGGGACACATGACTTACGTGGAGAGACTGAAGGAACTAGGCTTACTTAGTCTGCAGAAGCGAAGACTGAGGGGGGATTTGATAGCAACCTTCAACTACTTGAAGGGATGCTCCAAGGAAGACAGAGCTCAGCTGTTCTCAGTAGTAACAGAGGACAGAACAAGGAGCAATGGTTTCAGGATATAGCTAGGGCAGTCAAGGTTGGATATTAGGAAAGTCTTTCTCACTAGGAGAGTGGTGAAGCATTAGAATGAGTTACCTAGGAAGGTGGTAAAATCTCCATCTTTGGAAACATTTAAGGCCTGGTTAGACAAAACCCTGGCTGGGATGATTTAGTGGGAGTGGTTCTGCTTTTAGCAGGGGGTTGGACTAGATGACCCCATGAGGCCCCTTCCAACCCTATCAGTCCATACACATTCATGAAGGTACCTTATGTGGCCTAACTGGCATAAAATTGTCCAATCACAGTGTGTAAGTGAGCAGCAAAATCATACAGATCATAACCCAAGGTGCACATATGTGCATCCCATGACATGATGTTCCTTTAGTTCTCAGAAGCCCGTGCCTCTGTATTAGCTATGCATCCTCTCACCCAAGGCTTAGACGTATCAGTGGGCATCAGCTCTCCATGACATGCAGTAAGTATTTAGCTCTCATTAGAATGATCTGGGTGCCCCTAACCCCCCTCCCAGTCTGCTCAGCTGCACTGACTAGGGACAGGATGAACCAAAGTGATCTTTTTCCCATTCCTTCTTGCCTCCTCTTCACCCACCCACCTACTTTTTTTGCACATGGATCCAAGGTTTAGGTGGCCCCTGGAGGGATGTGAGAGGCAGTCTTTTCACATTCCCCATATCCTCCTTTGTGTAGGCACATCGAACAGAGAGTCCCCATCTAGTCCATATTCTTTGCATGTTTGTCCACCCAATTGGTTTCACAGGATAATGAGATAGCAGGAAAGAGGGACAATCTTCCCTAAGTACAATGGAAACCCAACAATATTTTTGTGCCAGTGAAGTTTTCTAACCCATGGTGTTCAAGCAGATTTGAAGTTAAGCAAAAGTTGTACTTGCCCTGCCCCAAGTCTGAAATAAAGCATTGAAGCCTTACAGTTGAATTGAGACTCAAGGACTTCACTCACACATAAGGAAGTATCAGCTCACATGAACATCCATGAAGGACTGGAGCACAAGTTTGATCATCTCTCCATGAGCTGAGGCTCTCTGTCTTATTTTCCCTTGTGCCTTTCACTTGGAGCCACCCCTCTCCCCCAGAGACCTGCACACATGGCCCTGAATGTGCTCTTTTTATCTGGGTACCTGTGGCTCAGTCATTACCCAATGGCTTACATTTTCCCATCAGAACAGTCAACTCAAACAAAAAACAGTCCTTGCTGTCTAACTTAGGCACCAGAGGTCTGGATTTAGGAAGAGAGACGCTAACTGTTGTAAGTAGTTCTAGCCTAATGGGAAGAGAATCTGAAAAATTCAGTAGTTTACAAGCCAATATTGTTCTGTATATAATATCTTTTAGCATTGACAAAACAGTGTCCAGATCTAATGTGTGCACACTATGTAGTTATATGCTTGTAGAAGGTTGTGAATTTAGAGACACTCCCGAGCATGGGCCAGTGTTGTGTAAATTGGGAGACGTGCCCCATAGGAGATCTAACATGGCTGCTCCCAGGTACACACCTGGATACCTGTCTGTATGATTAAAGTTCTATTCCTTACTCATTCAGTAGTATCGTCTTTAATGAACCCTCAAAATCATTACATGGTGTCAGAAGATGGTGAATGAGTTTGGAAACTTTAAATATTTGGAGGAAAATTCCTGCATTTGCACCTGAAAACAGCAAAACATCAGGGATCTCTGAAAACAAAGAAAGTCTTCAGCAAGTAAGTGTAAGCTCTAAACATGGATGTTTTACAGGCTCCTTCACCTCTCCAAATGTCTGGTAATGTTGCAGAAAACTGGCTAAAAAGTTTAAGCAGTGATTTCTGTTGTATTTGTCTGTCACTGGAGCACAGAACAAAGATGAAAACCAGAAATCATCTATATTTTTGCATGTTGTTGGGGAGGAGGCACTGTATGTATATAATAACTTTGAATTTCAAGATGGTGAAAGCGTGAGTTTAAGCACTACACTGACTAAGTTTGAGGAATATTGCTTGCCAAAAATGAATGTGACTTTTGAGAGGCATAGATTTTTTACATGCATGCAAAAACTGAGTAACACCATAGACCAATATCTTACAGAATTAAGGAAACTCAGTAAAAGCTGTAACTTTGGTGGCTTGGCAGAGTCTCTGACCAAAGACAGACTCATTTGTGGCATTACAGACAATGTGTTAAGAGGGAGACTGCTCAGAGAGGGAGAGATCTCTTTGAATGAAACCCTTCAAATATGTAGGGCCACTGAAATGGTAAAAACACAAGTAAAAGAGCTGAATTCACCAGAAGGGACACTGCATCCATGTAGACAAACAGCACATTGCCCGAGTGGTTCAAATCACAATGTGGAACCAAGCCCCCACACTTACTAGCAGCGGCACAGCTGGGGAGGTGGGGGCGGTAGGTCCCAGGTCGGGGCGGTGGTGCAGCTTGGGAGGAGGCTGCAGGCCCTGGGTTGGGGCATGGCATGGAAGGGGAGGGGTTTGGGGTGGGGCTTGAACCCCCCAGCAATACCCCTGGCCCCTGCCCTGGCCCCTGCCAGAACGTGGGGGTATGCTGCTCTGGGGCCTGCTATTTTTAGGGGCCCAGCATTCTGGCCCCTAAAAATAGAACATGGAACCAGAATGCTGGATTCTGGGGCCTGCTATTTTTAAATGGTGGGCCCTGGAATGCAGCTTTCTGGCTCCATGTTCTATTTTTAGGGGCCCCAGAATGCTGAGCCCCTAAAATAGTGGGCCCCAGAATGTCATTCTGCCGCATTCCAGCATACTTTAACCCCTGGTTACTGGTAAGTAACCCACCATTCACCTTGCTAGCCTCTAACAGGATACATGTAAACTTCATTAAGATACCACTAAGGGTACACGTGCATACCAAAGCCCTAGCCTACTCACTACCATTGCATTTTCCTATAATATACCTTCAAAGGTTAGATTTGGGTCATGTATTTTACAAGATGGCTTGGCCTTCTCAGACCTAGCAATGACAGTGACTATGGCTTCTTTTTCCATTACAACAGGTAATTTGACTTCCCCCTTCTCTATGTGCTGTTTCCCAGTGTTTGAATCCTAACAACTGCTCTGATTTGCTATTACTGTATGACCTGATCCCATGTCTTACACTGCCTTGCATTTATTTTCATCCCATTCTGTAAGTTCCCCCACCTTCAAAGCATCTGATGAAGTGGGATTTTCCTCCATGAAAGCTCATGCAATAAATAAATCTGTTTGTCTTTAAGTGCCACAGGACTCCTTGCCTTTTTTTCATATGCATTGTGCAGCTCTGCTGTACTCTATCTGGATCCCAAAGCAGTGGCAGCAAGGGTGATGGAAGACCAGTGCTCCTCTCCCTTCCTCTGTCTCCAGCAAGGACCCTAGCACCTATGGACCTAAGCAGAGCACTTTGCTGTGTTCCCTGATAAAGCCAGGGGGATGGGAGTGCTAATCTCCTCTCCCTTTTGGCTGCAGCAAGGAGCCTGCATCAATCTTTTAGCCCTGTGGAAACACACTTTGCCTGGCTCCTTAGGCAGTGACTCCATTCTGAAGCCAGCAGAAGGGAAGTTGAGGGCCACTTAGAAAGCTTCCAAAGGCCACTTTTGGGTCCCAAACTACAGGTTGGGAACCACTTGTCTACAGACACGATTTCACTCAAGTTCACATTCAAGTGCCTTGTGGAGTCAAGGCCAAACTCAACACCTAGAAACTGATTCAAGTCACACAGATATTTACAGGAGTTTTCAGTGACTTAGCAGAAGTTTGCATTTTGGAAGATGCCAGATAGAAACTTCGTGCAAACTTTAAATGAAACTGAACATTAGAGTTAAGTCATTCAGTTACATTTTTGTGCACTATTGTTGAAGAAATTATAGACTGTCAAACAAATCCTAGAGTTACAGAACCAGTTATATATGAAAAGTGTAGCTCAGTTTGTCCAATTTGATATGCTATTTGTATTATAGTAGCATCTTCTGGATCCAGTCAAGATCAGGGCCCCATTGTGTCAAACATAGTGTGTTCTGAGTAAAACAAAGCAGTTGCCTGGAAGAGTTTACAATCTATTCTAAAGACTGACAAAGGGTAGGAAGAAAGATGTAATATAGCTCCCTTTTACTAAATAGTTTGGGGGCTTTTTTTCAGATTACAAATGCAGCTGATCACAGCAGTCTGTCAATTCCATCACCATAGAGACATCAAGGTGTGCTTTTGTCAAGCTCCTCCTCACATACTAATTCTCAACACACAACTCTGTCTGTCATCATGGCACAGTCCTTCCTCTTCCATTTTATAGTAGTGCATCATTCCTCCCCCGACCCTCACAGATTCTTTTTCATACTGAGGAATTGTACTTTCTGGTTTCTGGTAATACATTTTCCAGTCCAGGCTAGACGAATTTGTATCCAGTCCAGAGAACACATATGGGGGAGAAAGTAATCATGTTATAAAAACACTCAACTTCAGTCTTGTTTTCGCTATACATTTCACTATGAGGTAGATTGCAGAGAAGTTGGGGGAAAACCGGATGTGAAGGGAATTGACATTTCAAAAATTGTTTCCAGTTTGACAAGCACTGCAAAGGCCCATTTTGCATTTTTGAAGCTTGGTTGTGAACTTTTTATTGAAAAATCTTATGGAAAGGCTTCTTTCAGGAAACAGATTTCAGTTAGCATACTTTCTTTTTAAAACTGGTTTGCTAAAAGAGATGGTAAAATAATTATGCAAAATAGTAATTTTTTCTTGAGCTCTTTTCTAAGAGGCCATTTTTTTGTACAATAAATTTTAAGCTTCAGTCCTTCCACCTGTGATGATTTGCAGTTCCACCATTCCAGAAGCAGCCCAGGAGCAAGGGGGATTGTGCCTTGGACAGACATACTGCTGCCTCCTCCTCCTCCCTGCCCCCTAGTCCTTGGAAGCTTGTGTGAAGATGGTAACAGTCACGGAGGTTGTGCTGTCCTATCCTGAGGCTGCTCAGGTACAGTGTCCAGAGCATTGGGTGACAGCTCCCTTCCTCTCCAGTTCCAGGAGCACAGCAGTTACTCACCTGTGCAGGTCTCCACCCAAGGGCCATGTATGGATGCATAACATTCTTCCACTCTTTACAAGTTTGCATGGGCACACAAATGAAAAGGGCAGTCCAGTCTTATGTCTCATCATTAGTGTCTTATTTTGAGGCAATCCTAACCTGTGCAGTGCAATTCCACGGCATGCTTCTGAGGGCCTGACTAGACAGAGAGTTAGTGAGCAGCAAGCTGGGCCATAGAGCACACTAAAGTGTGCACACTGGCTGGCTGGACCCTGCTACTATACACAAATGCCTATTGGGGGACTGTAAGTGCACAGAAGCAAGAGCCACTTGGTGTGTTACTGTGCTGCAGACTAGCCTGTCAGAGCTGTAACTACACATTTAGACGCCCAGAGCAAGCAGACCCAAAGGTGCCCCCCCACCTACCTTGGCCCCAATCTGGGGCCCATCCTTCTCCCCACTCCTGGCAGCCAGACTCCATGGGGGGAGGGGGAGTCCCTTCCCTGCCGCAGCCAGAGCAGGGCAGGGCGTCTCTACCCTGCCACCAGCCATAGCTGGGTGGGGACCACCTTCCCCAGCTCCCAGGGGAATGTGTCTTTAAGGCACATTCCTCTTTGGCACCAGGAAGGGTCTGGTGTGGTGCCCTCTCCAATTTGCACCTGCGTCTTTGCCCTATTCACCCCGCCATAATTACGGCCTTATAGGCTGTTATAGATCTATACCCCAGCTTGGAGGCCTGTACAAACTCTCCAGCTAAACAAGCCCTGAGTGGATGTTTCATCTTGCTCTATCAAAGAGTTTACAGCTTGCTAGCCATATCTGTTAGATTAGTCCAAATCTGAGTTGCCAGTGAGTGGCCTTGTATCTCCTCCAGTGAGTTTCACTCTATGGCTAATTGATCCTTCAAGGAGTGAAGAATTTGGTATCTGAGAAAGTTTGTCATCTACCTTGTAGATGGCAGCAGATAGCTGCCAGAAGAACTGATCTGGCTTTGTAAGGGAAAGGATCTGTGCCAGGACTATAAGGGAACACTGATTTAGCCAGTATTTTAGCAGTTAGAGCTCAAATCCTTGACCCCCCACCTTCTACCTCATTGGTGTGGCATCAGCCAACCACTATGCCCAGTGGCAACTGTTTAGTGGGTCAGGCCCTGAGATGGCAGACACACATGGGAAAAAGAATCTCAGGAATAAAGATAAATGGCCTGGCTGCTCTGTGTTACAGGATGAGAAAACAGCTTCCCACTTGAGTAGGGATTTCAAAAGCGGTCAAAAGTCAATGTCTCAAATATTTTTTATTAAAAATTTGGATTGGAATGATCAAATCATTGCTTCAAATCCAAACTTTTAAAAAACACATTTTTAAAACATTAAATTAGGTTAAATTTTAAAACAGGATAATTCTGAACCAAAACCTAGAACTTTTTCCTTTAGTAAAATATCAGAATAAGAAATTTCTCCAAACTACTCCCTTCCTGCAGAGTGCTTTCTTTGAAAAAAGTCAGCAAGTGCCATTCAAAGCCATTTTCTCGCTAAGTTCCTGACCAGTTCTAGCTGATGTCTTCTGGGGAGTGAACACTCTGCCATACAAAGACTGAAGCACATGCTCAGTATTTCTTGAACTTCTACTAATGGCATCTTCTCCCCTAATGACACTGAGTACATGGCCAGCTGCTTGAAGTGTCAGTCCTAATCTACACTAGGGCCAGTTTTTGGTGGCAGTTGACCAGCAGTTACAAAAGGAACATAAAATTCCTTGCGTAACTGACAGCGACTTTCTTAGCCACTAGTACACACTTGGGAAAGCTGACCGCAAATCCCTTGCAGTTGGCTTTCTCATACACCACTTGGCCCCCAGGACTTCTGGAGCTGACTTGTGGGGGCAGAACAGCAAATTTAGACTCACTGCTTAACTGCTCCTGGAACACTGAGCTGACAGCAGCAATTTTGCCACCATCAGTATAGACATGTCCTTAGTCTCCAAACCCTGGTAGGGGGTGGATTGGACAGGATAAGTAGTAATCAGGCTCTGCATTTATTATTATTATTATTATTATTATTATTATTATTATTATTATTATTAAAAGCACCTATAGATAACAACAAAAACAGTGAAATTAAATATAATCAGATCCATGACACTCAGCTAAAATAATTACTCCTCTGCTACACATCTGCAGACTTCATGCTGTGGTTGGATCAGCAGCCTTAGCTATTATGATTAAATGCCCAGGGGACTGGCCAAGGAATTTAAAGAATTCATAGAAAAACAAGTTAAATACTGTTTTCATGCAATGAAGGGCACTATTCAATCCCCGAGGCTGCGTACTGAATAACCCTGATGTCAAAAATCTTTCCTCTCTTCCTGTTCATCAGCCTGAAATGCATTTTAGAATCACCACCACATTACTGCAAACTTCACTACAATCTTTCACTAAAAAAAGTCACAGAATGGTTATGTGATACTCTCTATGCCATCACTGCAGATTGAGGATATTTTTGTTTGGAAATACAGCTGATCTGTAACTGTTCCCTACATGACCACTTATACTATAAACATATTTCTAGCACAGCTACCATACATTGCTTTTTATACACCTAGCTGAGAGTTGTGCATTGCATAAAGAAGCTTGGGATATAAACTGTACACAGTATAGCCAATCTCATATTCAATATCTGTCACTCAGATCTCCTCCAGACACACCCCTTCCCACAACCATAGCAGTTTTGGTTTTTGAGCCAAATTTTGAGCCAAAAATTGCCTTTTGGCTTCCAGGCACCATTACAGCAGACACAGGTCGTGTTTTGAAGCTTCTCTGGAGGAACCAAGAGCATCTGAACTTCTTCAAATGAAAGCAGAGATTCTCATCTAGTCACCTGATTCCAGGAGCTGAAACTTCTAAAGAAGAAGCACTAGATATTGCAGGACTGAAAATCATCAAAGTCACCAGAGTTGGCCACAATGTAAAGCAGAGACAGATCGGAACAAGAAGACCATCAGTGATCAGACAGAATGGGGATTGCTAGAAGAAACAGGATCAGTGTAGGGGTCAGCATTTGAGCACAGAGAGAGTGTACCAGTTGTGGGGGCTCAATGCCTGAATAGGCAAATGGAGAAAAAGGAAAAAACCTAAAGGGCCAGAATCCCATACTAGTGTAAATCAGTATAGCACCAGTTACTTCAAAGATGCTGTAATGGTTTCTACCATCTAAGGATCTGGCCCAGGGACTAGCAAACCAAGTAGAGGGGGATAGGGTGAAAGGGAGTCAATGGAGAGAGGCCACAGATGTTGTGGAGGCAGGACTGTGTCTGGCCTTGCAGGTGGGGCCCAGGAGCTGGAATCTGATACTGGAAGAAACTATAAACCCTTGTTCAGGGATTGTCACTTTACCACCAAGCTAGCTATATCATCTCTAGGGATGAAACTGCCATATCCCTCACACTAAAGTGAACAGAACAAAGTGGGATCAGGCTGCCTGGAAAGTAGGAGGCTAGGACTTCACTTTACAAACCAGAACACTGGTGATAGCTGCAGCTGTGTTGCAAGCAGAAGAAAAGCAGGCAATGCTTTAAATTGAGCTGTCAGCAACGATTACAATAAAAACAACAAGGAGTTGTGTGGCACTTTAAGACTAACAGATTTATTTTTTTTAGTCTTAAAGTGCCACACAACTCCTTGTTGTTTTTTTACTGGACTAGACTAACACGGCTATCCCTTTTGAAATTAATAAAAACAACCTCAACACTGAGATAAGGCTACTACGGACAAGACAAACTCACAGAACACGGGAAATGCAGAATAAGACTAGAAACCCACCTCCATTAAGAAGCACCCCACCACCACAGCACCCAAACATTGGAGCGTGGCATTGCACCTCAGTGTCCTCTTCTGCTAGGTCAGAGGTCAGCCACCCAAAAAGGGAGAAGAGCCATTTCCCCCCACCCTCCCACACAACCGCATGAGCCAGAGCCGGCCCAATGGCTGTTCCGCAGCGCCCTAACGTTGGTGGGGGGTGTGCTGGCAGTGCACGCTCCCTCCGTCCCTCCCTCCGCCAGTGGGACAGAGCAGTGCTGCCCAGCCTATCACCAGCTGGCTGCCCCTGAACCCCAGGGCTGAACGGACCCGATTTGGGGCCTGGGGGTAAGGTGGCCTCTGTTCAGGCCTGGAGTGGCCAGGTCAAAGTGGCCTGAACTCCAAGAAGGGGCCATTCCAGGGCCCTGCCTCCACAAGCTGCAGCTCTCCGCCAGCCGCTCTTGGGAGGGATGGCTGGCTAGGGGTAGGTGGGGCAGTGCTGCTCCACCCTGCCAGCGGAAGGAGGGACAGATGGAGCACGTGCATCCCACGCCGCCCCCCCCCACCAGCTTAGGTGCTGTGGCACAGACACTGGGCCACTTCCAACTCATGCAACTGTGTGGGAGGGTGGGGACGCCCCTGGTGCCCCAAAAGTGGGGGGCCTGCACCAGCCAGGAGCCCCCTTCTTTGGCCCCAATGCTGGGGCCAGCTGGGAGTCCCCAGAGCACACCTGGCTCCCTGGAGGAGACTGCCAGGGAGCCACAGGTGGCTCACTGAGCCTGCGTTGCCGATCCCCATGCTAGCTGATATTTTCTGCCACAGTACACTTCTAGTTGATTAGCACCCTGACCAGGTCACACAGCACCAGTCCCCTTCCAGAAGGCAGAAGTCCAATCAACCAGTCAAACAACCACCACACCAAATCATACTTTCTGCCCCTCTTGGGTAGGTTTCCTACTGTGTCCCCTCCTTGGGGACTGGAGTAGCTTCCTGTAGCAGCCTCCCTATTTCTTACAGGTACTAGCTCAGGCCTTCCCACAGAAGCCTAACCTGTTGCATAGGGTAGGTTCCTGAGCCCCATTTCCTTCTAAGCATCCTCTCTTAAGCCTTTTATGGGGAGACTCAAGTGTTTTTCTTTGAGTGCTGCTCAAATCATTCAGTTACAGTGTCTACGTGCCAGAGTGCTTGGCTGGCTGGAAAGCTTTTTGCCCTAGCTTATCAGAGCAGGGCCAGTGGCCAAAGTCCCCTCTGTGCCACATGTGTGTCTATATATATGACCCTGACCCTAACCCTCCACTCTTGCATTTGTGCAAGCGCCTATTTCAACCGTTTATGAACCAACCATTTAATTTAGAAAATCTATTTGTGGACATCATTCTCCCACGATCTGGTGTCTCCACCAAGTCCATTCAACACCCAAAGTCCAAGCAGCACTCCAACCTGCCACCATCCATGCTGGGTTTCAAACCCTGCGCTCGCTGTGGCAAGGCCTTCCCAGTGAATGATCCTCACGAAAAATGATTAAAATGCCTGGATGAGGCCCACCGGCCTGATAAATGCTCCACCTCTCATTTCTTCAAGCGAAGGACCAAAAAAGACAGGGAGCAAAGGCTGCGTACGATGGCCTTGGAGCAGGCACTGCAGCCAGTCCTAGTATGTCTAGGGTGTCTAAAGAGCTATCAGCATCGTGTGCCAGGTCGGCACTAGAGCCCCCTCGGCACCGCTCCCCAGTGGAGCAAAAGAAGCCTCACTTAGGGTCAGACTCAGCACCAATGCACCAGTGCCACTTTAGATCCCTACGGCCACCTCTTTCCCAAGGGAAGGGCCTAGAGCAGCTACCAATCCCTTCAACGCTGGAGGCTGTTGAGGTGGCAAAGGCTGTCCTTCAGTTGCCACCTTCTAAGCCCGGCAAGCCTGCTTTTCTATCAAAGGCATGGGCAGCCGTGGAGAATGGTCCATCTCCAGCACAGAATTGGAGCAAAAGCCAATCCACTACATTATGGGCTACTCTGGCACCGGGTTCATCTCCAGCATGCTCCTGAGCAAGAGGAGGAAGGGGAATATCCAACCTTCTTCCCAGAGACCTCTCGAGAGTGCCCCATGCCGCAGTCATGAGTCTCTAGATGCATGAGGTCCCAGTCTGGCTCCGCCAGCACCTCTGATGTGACACAGACACTCTCCTTCATCCCCAGCACCAACCCCGGCAGCTGAGAAGCCAGCAGGGAAGTGTCACCACAAGCAATCATCAACACTGCCGTGATGCTGGGGCTCCCATACTGGCTCCTTGGTGCTGGCCACCTCGGCACTGACATCAGCCTGCTCTGCCTCCTTGGCACTGACTAAGGGCAAGGGCTGATCATGCAGTCATCTGCAATGTATTGATCAGCACCATGGTGAGAGAAGCCATTCCCCAACGCACTTGGAATCAGCACCATGTTCATTTAGGGAATGGTCTAGCCAGTGGATGGACTGGCCTTCACAAGATGAGCCCATAACACTGGGCTCTTCCAGACCTCCCTCCTCCAGACCCTCTCACTCCCCAGGGGCCTCTGAGGAAGATATCATCCCTGGCACCAGCCAAGCCTGGTGCAGTAGGTCGAGGGTTCTTTCATCCTCCTCCCCAGATGAGGCCACATACTCTAGACCCCTAACTTAAAGGGAGGACCCTGGCACCCACCAAGACTTCCTGCACTGCGCGGCAGCAACCTTAAACCTGGAGGTAGAGGTCATCAGGGAGGACTTCAACTCCCTCTTTGATGTAGGTAACATGCCCCCCCCCAATTTAGGTGCCACTCCACAAGGGGGTATACAAAATAGCCAAGGCCTGCTGGCAGACAACATCAGCTATACTGCCAATGTCCAAAACTGCTGAGTGAAAATATCACATGCTTCCTGAAAAGTTTGTGTTCCTTTTCAGTCACCCCACACTGGGGTCCCTAGTGGTTGATGCAGTCAATGAAAAGGAGAGAGGACAGCCAGCCTCCACTCCCAAGAACAAAGAGGCTAAAAGACTGGACCTCTTTGGAAGGACCTCTCTGGAGGACCTCGGCCCTCCAGCTCCATATTGCAAATCACCAGGCACTTACCGGGCGTTACATCTTTAACTTACAGAAATCCATGGAACGCTTCTGAGACCTAGTCCCTTGAGAATACCTCAGGGACTATGAAACCCTTGTGGAAGAGGGGATGCTGGCTTCATGAGACACCCTCATGACTTCTTGGGATGCATCCGATACGGCCAGTCAGGGTGTAGCCTCAGCAGTGGCTAGGAAGATAGTGTCTGGCCTGTCCCCCCAGATGCAGCAGGCTATACAGAATCTCCCCTTTAAGGGCCCCATGTTGTTTTTGGAATCTACAGATTCCAGGTTGCATGGGATGAAGGACTCTAGAGCCACCCTGAAGTCCCTAGGTGCGTATACACCTCTGGTGGCCAGGTGTTCCTTCAGGCCACAACAGACCCAGCAGCAGCCTCAACAACTGCAGCAGCAACAATAGCATCAGGGATCATGCCAGAGGTCTTACTAACAACTTCAGTGCAAATATGGGGGCCCTAACACAGAAGGTCAGGGAGGGAGGGCCCCTAGACCTCAAGCATCCTCCCAGACACCCTGCCAAGGCAGTGGCAGTTCCTGCTCTGCCAACCAGAGGCAGAGATTTTGACCTATCACCAGAGGGCTGCCTCACTCCTACCTGCCAGCCCCCACTGTTCAGGAACCGACTAGGCCCATTTCTACATAAGTGAGCCACCATCACATCAGACCGCTGGGTACTGGACACAGTATCCAAGAGATACTCCATCCAACTCAAATACAAACCTTGGGACAGAAAACTGTCCCCTCACTCGACACTCGGGGACCCATCTCAAGACCTGTTGCTACGAAGGGAATGCAAAAAATTGTGAACCTTAGGAGCAATAGAAAGAGTTCCCAAAAAAGAATGGGTAAAGGGGTTCTACTCCTGTTATTTTTTGGTCCCCAAACCAGACAGGGACCTGAGGCCAATTCTGGACCCTAGAGTCTTAAACATTTAAGGAGAATAAAGTTCCATATGGTTTCCCTCTCACAGATTATCCTGGCCTTAGACCCCGGGGACTGGTTCATAGCTCTCGACCTCAAGGATGCTTATTTTCACATAGCGATAAAATATGAACACAGAAGATCCCTCCATTTCGTGTTTGAGGGGAACATCCCCAATTCACCTCACTCCCATTCGGTGTCTCCCTGGCCCCCAGGATGTTCACCAAGTGCATGGTGGCCATAGCAGCTCATCTAAGAAAATGAGATATAAGGATATACCCTTACCTCGCCAAATGGCTTATAAGGGGGAAATCCAAGCACCAGGTGCAGCACCGCGCCAGGTTAACCATGCGACTATGCAAAAGGCTGGGGCTCTGCATAAACTTAGAAAAATCCAAGCTCTCCCTGAGAAGGAAAATAGAGTTCATAGGGGCTTACTGGACTCAATAAAAGGGAAAGCATCCCTGTCTCCATCAAGGTTTCAGTCCATTTGCACCATCATTTCGGAACTTCATAGCACCCCGATCACTCTGGCCAGACACCGCCTCCAGTTCCTGGGACACATGGCAGCCTCCACCTTTGTGATAAGAATGGCCCGCCTGCACATGGGACCCTTCCAGCTTTGGCTGGCCACGGTTTTTTGCCCCCACCAGCACCCATTAAGCAAGGTGCATTTCATTCCACTCAAGGTACTGATGACACTGGAAATCTGGCGGGACCCCCAATTTGCCTTCCCTTCGAAAGCTCCAACCCTTTGGTAACATTGCTCACCAACACTTCAGACAGGGGTTGGGGACCCATATCTTGGGGTGGTCTATTGATGCAAGGGGCATGGTCACTTGAGGACAGCCCTCGTAAAATGAATGTAAAAGAATTCAGGGCAATTCACCTGGCACATGGGGCCTTCTGGGACACAGTAAAGGAGAAAACACTCCAAGTCCTAACAGAGAACACAGCTGCCATATTTTACAGGAACCGCCAAGAGGAGGTCCACTCCTCTGCCCTATGCACGGAGGCTCTCAACCTCTGGGAATGGCCCTTAAACACAGCTTTTCCCTAATAGTGGCTCACCTACCAGGGGCAAGCAACAACAAAGTGGACTCACTGGGCTGGGAATTTCTCTCACACCAAAAGTGGTCTTTGAATGCAGAAACAGTGAGCTTCATCTTCAGACTCCGGGGCATGCCTCAAATGGACTTATTCACAACCACTAGAACTGAAAGTGTCCCCAGTTCTGTTTGCTCAGGGGACGGGAGAGGGGTTCACTATTGGATGCCTTCCTGATCCCATGGGGGGGGGGGGTCCACTGATGTACAGGTTTCCCCCGATCCCTCTGATCCACAAGGTCCTTTTAAAAAGAAAGAGGGACAGAGCAAACATGGTCTTAACAGCTCCGGCGTGGCCCAGACAGCCCTAGTACTGAACACTATGCTACTTATCAATAGCCACCCCTCTTCACTTCTGATATAGGGTGAACCTGTTGACACAAGATTCAGGCTGCCTGTGTCACCTGAACCACCATGTGCTTTATCTAACAGCATAGAGGCTGCGAGGCTAACGAGACTGAGAGATGTTGCTCAGAAAGGGTCTGAAGAGTACTAAATGGTAGCAGAAGACCCTCCACAAGGGCCACTTCCACCAGTAAGTACAAGCGGTTCTCCCTCTGGTCCCGGGATAGAGGGATAGCCCCAGAGTCAGTCCCAATCTGATCTGTACTAGACTACCTCCTAGATCTTAATGATAGGGGCCTTTCAATCCCCTCTCTCAGAGCACCCTTAGCGGCAATCTCAAGCCTACATGAGAAGGTAGAAGGGGTTTCAGTTTTCTCACACTCCACTTTCACTAGATTCCTAAAAGGAATTGAAAGGATCTACCCACAGCCCAGAGATCCTATTCCACAGTGGGACTTATGCTTCATGCCCTAACAGAACCATCATACAAACCCTTAGACTCCTGCACTCCTTTGGTCCTTTTCTGGAAAGTGGCCTTCTTGGTAGCCATAACCTAGGTTAGACAGCTATCTGAGCTAAAGGCCTTCTCCTCAGAAGCTCCATACACTAGGTTCTTTACAGACAAGGTGCTATTACATCCATACCCAGCCTTTCTCCCTAAGGTAGCTTCTCCATTCCACCTGAACCAGGACATCTGTCTCCTAGTGTTCTTCCCAGACCCACAGGTTACAGAGAACCAGAGGAAATGGCACACCTTAGACATCAGAAGAGCACTCCTGATCTCTGTAGATCACACCTGCCTATTCTGCAAGACATCTCAACTATTCATCGCAGTCGTGGAATGTAAAAGAGGCCAGCCAGTGACAACTCAGTGTATTTTGGCATGGATAGCAAACTGTAAAGACTTTTCCAGAGGGGCAGCCATGTTAGTCTGTGTATAGTAAAAGCAGCAAGACTAACAGATTTCTTCAAACATAAGCTTTTGTGGGCTACAACCCATGACAAAGTGGGTTGTAGCCCATGAAAGCTTATGCTCGAAGAAATCTGTTAGTCTGTAAGGTGCTACAGGACTCTTGCTGCTTTTGTATTAAAGACTGCTACAAAAGGTCAAAGATGCCCCTCCCTGGGAGGGTTAGGGCACACTCAATGAGTGCAGAGGCATCCTCAATGGTCTTCCTAGCACAAGTACCGATCCAGGAGATGTGCAGAGCAGCAACACGGTCATCAATACACACCTTCATGATGCACTATGCAATCGTCTGACAGGCATGAGATGATGTTGCGTTGGGCAGAGTCGTGCTCGGAGTGGGTAAGCTGTAATTCCCCCCACTATCCTGGGTGTGGCTAGCAGTCACCTGTAACTGAATGATGTGAGCAGCACTCGAAGAAGAACAGTGGGTTACCTGCAGTAATGGTCCTTCTTTGAGATGGGCTGCTCACATACATTCAGATCCCTCCCTCCATTCCCGCTACTCGGGGTTGGCAAAAAGAAGGGACTGAGGCAGGTTAGGGTCAGGGTCATATATATAGCTGCGCATGTGGCACAGAGGGGGCGTTGGTCACTGACCCTGCTCTGACAGGCTAGGGCAAAAAGCTTTCTGTCCAACCGTGCGCTGCAGTACGTAGACACTTGTAACTGAATAATGTGAGCAGCCCATCTCAAAGAAGGACCATTACTGCAGGTAACCCATCGTTCATTGTCCTAACACCTAACCCCTCATTCTGCCCCCTCAGGAGGGGGCACAGTTAATTACAGCACAGGGGGGCTGACTGAACAAGACTGGGCTACCCTCAGGCCGCCTGAGGCATAAAAGTACAGGCCACCCTATTACAATGCACTATTTCGTACCACATGGATACTTCCAAACAGCTACCATCAGTAGTGAAGAAGCCGAAGATATGCAGGTCCAAGCCATACAGGGACGTATAGAGCAGGACAGCCTTGCTAATGCCTATACTTTTATCTCATATATTGTGGTGTTTTTCTTAAAGTCGCTGCTTCTGGAGTCTGGTGATTACATGGGACACTCAGGTCGCTTTTTAAAAAACAACAAGGAGTTGTGTGGCGCTTTAACAGATTTATTTTTTGCATGAGCTTTCGTGGGAGAAGATCCCACTTCCTCAGATGCTTCGAAGATGGGTGAACTTACAGAAAGGAATGAAACTGAATGCAAGGGGGTATAAAACATAGGATCAGGTCATAAAGTAACAGCAAATCAGAGCAGTTTACAGGCTCAAACCATGGGAAGCCTGAAGTCAAATTACCCTTTGTAATGCGAAAAGAATCCATAGTCTCGATTAAGTCCTGCTTTCACAGAATTTAGCTTGCATATTAATTCGAGTTCAGCTGTTTCTCTTTGGAGTCTTGATGTCCCAGGTACATCTCTAACGACAGTCGTTAACAAATCCCTCATCGAGTGATTAGGAAGATGGAAGTGCTCAGCAACTGGTTTCTTTGTTCTTTGATTTCTGATATCAGCTCTGTGCTCATTCAGTCTCTTACAGAGCGATTGTCCTGTTTGTCCAATATATAAGGTGTTGGGACATTTCTTGCACATGATGGCATAGACCACATTAGTAGATGAGCAGGTAAATGAGCCTTTGATGGAGTAGCAGGCTTGATTAGGACCTATGAAGGTGTCTGTTGTGTAGATATGCGGGCAGACTTGGCAGTGTGGTTTTTTGCAGGGGGTGTGTGCCTGCTTCAATGTTCCTGTTGTTAGATCTGTAGTTGCTGGTGAGTATCTGTTTAAGATTAGGTGGCTGCCTATAAGCAAGGAGCGGTCTGTCTCCTAATACTTGAGAGAGAGAGGGATCATCTTTTAGAATAGGCTGTAGGTCCTTAATGATCTTTTGCAGACGTCTGACTTGAGGATTGTATGTGATGACTAATGGTGTTCTGTTGCTTTCTTTCTTGGGGCTCTCCTGTAGTAGATGACTTCGGGGAACCCATCTAGCTCTGTCAATTTGTTTTCTTACTTCCCCAGGTGGGTACTGTAGTTTCAAGAATGCTTGATAGAGATCCTCAAGATGTCTGTCTGTCTCTGAGGGATCAGAGCAGATGCGGTTATATCTTAGGGCTTGGCTGTAGACAATGGATTGTGTGGTGTGTTTAGGTTGGAAGCTCGAAGGATGTAGGTAACTATACCAATCAGTAGGTTTTTAAAAGCAAAATCCCTAGCCTTCATGGTTGTGGATTAAAACTTGAAAACATTAACCATAAAGGCTCAGCCATCAGAGGGAAAACAGAGACACCAAAATGTCAGCTCTCATATCATTTTGGGGTCTTAAACATTAATTTTGAATACTTGAGGCTGCTGAAGGAAGTTAGAAGTGTCTGGGCCATAAATACATTTTACTTTTTCTTGTGTATTACCCTGGATAGCCTCAATTATACCAGGGAAAGGCAAGGCATTCCATTCTAGTCCACTTCCAGGAGAGCATTTAAGCATACACTTAACTTGAATCAGGTGAAATCAATGGGACTTGAGCATGTGCTTAAATTTAAGCAGGTGCATATGTGCTTTGCTGAACAACAGAGAAGTTGATCCTGTGGATAAAAAGCAAGCATGCAGCCAAAGGCCTGGCTGAATCAGGGCCTTAACCTTGTGAACCGCAATTCACTGAGTAGCTCTTATTTGCAAATTTGATTGCATTGCCTCAGGGTTTAAACAGTACTTGGGATTTTTCTCTCATTACAACAGATAATTTGACCTCATCTTCCTCTATATCAGGCGTCTCAAGCACATGGCCCACAGGCCATATGCGGCCCCTGAAGCTATTTCCTGTGGCCCGCAATGACACTATTTTTACTGATATTTGCAATATTGTTATATGAAAAGGTATTAGTGGTGCGGCCCTCGGGCTAACGTACTACTCCTCATGTGGCCCTTGTGGTGATTTGAGTTTGAGACCCCTGTTCTATATGCTGTTCTCCAGTGTTTAAATCTTAACAGCTGCTCTGATTTGCTTTTACAGTGTGACCTGATCCCATGACCTACACTTTCCCACATTTATATCCTCTCATTCTATAAGTTCCCCTATCTTCAAAGCATATGATGAAGTGGAATTTTCTCCCACAAAAGCTCATGCAATAAGTACATTTGTTAGTCTTTAAGTGCCACAGGACTCCTTGGCTACGTTCACACACAGGGGGTTATTTCAATGCAAGTTGTTTTGAAGCAACTTGTATTGAAATAACGCCTTATTTCCAAATAAGTTAATTTGAATTGACAGTTTGTTAATTCGAATTAAGGAAAAAAGCAGGAATCGAAATAGCATGTTCAGACAACAGTTATTTCGAAACGAGTCACTGTCGTTTCGAAATAACATGTTCTGACGGGATTGTTTCAAAACAATCGTTTTGAAACAACGTTGTTTTGTCACCAAATGGGGTTTAAGATGTTTCGAAACAATGGTATGTCGTGTAAACATGGCATTTCTTATTTCGAAACAACCTCTGTTGTTTTGAAATAAGACTGCTGTGTGAACGCAGCCCTTGTTTGTTTTACTGATTTCTTCCATTTTCAGTGACAGAACCTGCACCTTTCAAAGCTAGAAGATCAAAGCTCTCTAATTCCTTCATATTTTAATAGTTCCCTTTTCATCTGTCACACTCCAATGAGTCACTGGGAATTAAGCCCCTCTTTAGGGATTGCCATATTTTAGGTACTTCTGCAGCTTGCAAGCCGCCTGCCATTGTGCAGTTTATCATTTATTCACTGAGTCTGTGAATGAGTCTCAGCTTCTCATTCATAAACCAACCCTGTTCCTTGAATAAAAGGGTGAGGGAGGGGGAGGAACGTGCTGTGTTTCTGTCATCTCTTTCACATTCTGGCCTGTGCTTGCTGAATCAACAGGGACCTCAGGAATTCTCTGGCTTTGTTATGTTGTGCTTGGGTTTTCCTTATTAAAACAGAAGGTAGCAACAACTGGCCCCAGCACAAGAACAATCAAAACATAGAGGAGACTCATCTGCAGTTAGAAGCCCCCTTTGGACAAGGAAAAATGCTTGAAAAAAAAGCTTTAATATAAATAGAACAGCAGAGTTCCTGAGCACTGCAGGTTAAGGAGGGAGTGGGGGTTGAATATCAATGTAGAAAAGACTGCTGCATAATGGCAGCAGAGGCAGGATGGAGGAGAGATAAGAGACTTGTGGTCGTGAATAAACTCCTGATGCAGCCAGGCCGTACAAAGGGAAGCCCCCTGGCACAGCATTGTTGCGGAACAACGTTGGAGAAAAATGGGACGTTAAGAACAACAGTCTGCCTGCATGCCTGTGACCTCAAGCTGCACCACCTTGCAATTGTGACCCAAGCAGGTCTAGTGATTGCAGAGAGCCCAGCAGGGTCCATGTGTGTCAGTCTGGCCCCCCTAACCAATTCACCCTTCTTGAGAGGGAGACTCTTTTAAAACTTCTATAGCCCTTTTGATCTTCATGTGCCCAGGCCTTCTCTGGTCTTGTCTTAACTGTGTGCTGAAAAATCAACTAAAAATATATTCAGACAGAAAATATCCCAATAAACAGGACAACATATACCATTCATAAATTAGCACAGAGCAGCTCTGCCTCTGTCACAGGAGCTCTTTATTTTAGTATGTGCAGGCCCCATTCCTTTCGCCACAGCATTATTTGATTAATAAGGCAAGTTAAATACGTTGATGATTCCCTCCCTCCAATTCACTGTACAGAGCTGACATACCAGCACTCAGAGCTGTTAGACAAGGCCCTTCACTAAATTCATACCTACATTTGGACCCAGAGTTCATTATCACACATACATATTAGGGCAGCTTCTTAGGGCCCAATGTACGAGGGCCTGTATGAACCGAGGGACACCCCCCAGGGAAAACAGAAATCCCAGAAAGTGAAGCGATTGGCTGCAGATGACATGGAAGAACCAGAAATAGAGATCCATACTCTCAAGTCCCAGCTTAGAGCACTGTTCAGTGGACCATGTGGCCTCAGGAAATTACATTGCCAAAGAGGAAGGCTGGTTTTCAACATCTGGCTCTTCCTTCTCAATGGAAAAAAAACAACTCCTTTTTTACTGTATGCCCTGCAGATGTGTACACAACATTTTGAACCATCATGTGATTTTTACTGAAATTAAAAAATATTTAATCTTGTAGACTGGCTAGTTTCATTTGTAGAGAATAGCTGGCTGCTCTGTGTGGAGAGTTGTCCTCCAGGTAGGCGTGTAGCTGCAGTTTGAAGTTTATGCAAGTCTTTAAGCAAACAGTTAGTGTGGCACCCTCAGAAGATGACAGCGGGAAGGAAACTTTTATGAATGTTTGTCATCCTTTCATCCCTTGAGCAATTTGCCTGTTGCTGAGTGTAGTCATATAGATGCTGGCTAATTGCCAATAGAGTAGGACAGAACAGGGTTGGGAGGAGATACCCTGGAAATTAACTCAGTAGAGAATCTCTCACCAGGATGCTTGCATGAGCTTTCATGGGAGAAAATCCCACTTTGCCAGATGCTCTCCCATCTTCAAAGCATCTGACGAAGTTGGATTTTCTCCCGCAAAAGCTCATGAAATAAACTAATACCAATTGCCATGGGGGGTTGTGAGTTGTGGTCTGTGCTCTGAACACTCCCTTGATATCAGGATACAGAAAGGCCATCTAATGAGTAATTGTTTGAGTTGCTTCAACATGGGGCCACATTAGAACCCAAGCTCTCGCAATAAATTGCAGGCTCCTGAGCCATTTTTATCTCTTTTGTTGGGCAGATGCAATAACCATTTAAAGCAAAATGAACAAGGAATCCTGTAGCACTTAAAGACTAACATATTTATTTATTGCATGCCCTTTTGTGGGAGAAAATCCCACTTTGTTTTCTGGAACGAGACTAACATGGCTGCCCCTTTGGAACATTTAAAGCAAGATAACATGCAGTATGAATTACAATTACAGAAGTTACAGGCAGTGGCATACTGATGGGGGTGCAGTGGAGGGCCAAGCTCCTGAGTGCTGGGCTGCAAGGTGGCACTGGGCTGGTTCTGCATCAGAGTCATATTAGCAGGGCCCAGCCCAGGCTCCCCAGTTTTGGCCACTGGCACTGGAGAGGACCATCCATTGCTGCAGGAAGCAGGGGAGGTGCATGGGGCCAGGGCCAGAGGCTGTCCTCCCTCCACTGCAGAGCAGTGTTCTGGCCTGCCCCACCCAACCCTCAGCCAGATGTTCTGCCCCAGGGGATGGGGCAGGGTGAGCTAGTGTGTGGCTGCTGCTATCCAGGGGCTGGACTGGCAGGTGTGCAGGGTGCAAGAGGCCACCCAGTCCCAGGCCCTGGAGAGGGTGAGGGTCTGTTCAGCAGTGCTCCAGCGCTCCTTGCTCCCTGCTTCCCAGTGCTGAATAGGCCCTCTCCAAGGCCTGGAGGAAGGCAGCCTCTGGCGCCCGGCATGCCTGCCAACGCTGTCCCGGGAGAACAGCAGTCACATGCTGGCCTGCCCCACCCCATGGGGCACAGCAGTGTGGTTGGAGGGCAGCTTCTGGTCCAGGTGCCCCCCAGTGCTGAACAGCCCCCTCCAGCACTGGGGACCGTGGCTGTCTGGCCAGCAGACTGGTAGAGAGTGGTGGCACTTGCTGGGGCTCCTCTACTTTGGCCCTGCTGCAGGGCTAGTCTGCCACCCCATCCCCACAGCCTTGCAGTGGCTGTCTGGCACCAGGGACCAAGTCACATTTGTCTCTTCCCAGGCTTCATCCCTCCCCCATACACTAGAGGGGCTGCAGAGGGCAGCAGAGCTCAAGGAGTTGGGGGGAAGACGCAAATGTGACTTGGCCCCCAGGTGCCAGACAGCCTCAGAACTCCACTGGCTATAGGGCATCCTATTTCTGCTGTCAAATAGACTCCATATCTAATTTGGACCCAAATTGAATGTTCAATCTTATGCATGGTCACTCATAGATTTGATCTCTTTATAGGCCCCTCCTTTTACTCTATTAAAACACTAGACTGTTCTCTGATCTTTCTTCTTAGTAACAGAAACATTGGACTGGAAGAAAACTTAACTGATTGTCAGTTCTAAGTCCTGTGCTGTGCCAGGACCAATTATGTCGAGATCATCCCTGATAGGTATTTGTCCAACCTGTTGTTAAAAACCTCCAATGGCTGAGACTCTATAACCTCCCTAGGAGGCCTAACCCAGAATATAATTATCCTTACAGTGAGAACATTTTTCTTAATAACTAACCTAAATCTCACTTGCTGCAGATTAAGGCCATTACCTCTTGTCCTACCTTCAGTGGACATGGAGAACAATTGATCACTGTCTTCTTTCTAGCAGCCCTTGGCATACCCGAAGACTGTTATCAGGTCCCCTTAGTCTTTTCTTAAAACTTAACATGCCCAGTTTGTTTAACCTTTTCTCATGAATCAGGGTTTCTAAACTTTTCATTAGTTTTGTTGCTGGCCTCTTGGCTGTTTCCAATTTGTCCACATCTTTCTTAATGTGTGATGCCTGGAAATGGACACAATATACTTGAGGTCTCACCAGTGTCATGGAAAGCAAAATGATTACATCTAGATCTTACATAGGACACATAGGTTAATACATGCCAGAATATTAACCTTTTTTTGAAACTGCATCGCATTGACCCATATTCAATTTGTGATTCACTATAACCCTCACTTTTTTCTCAGAAGTGCTCCAACCTAGTCAGATATTCTTCATATTATTGTTTTGCATTCGATTTCTTTTTCTTAAGTGTAGTACTTTCCAATTATTTTTAGTGAATTTCATCTTCTTGATTTCAGCCCTCTAATTTGTCAAGGTCATTTTGAATTCTAATCCTTTCTTCCAAAGTGCTTGCAAAACTTCCCATCTTGATGTCATTTTCAAATTTTGTGAACATCCTGTCCACTCTATTATCCTATTCAAAGCATTAATGAAAATATTAACTAGCCTTAAACCCAGGACTGATCCCTGTGAGGCCCCACATGGCATATTTGCCCAGTCTGACTGCGAATCATTGATAACTGCTATATGAATATAATCTCTCTCAGCCACTTGCACGCCCACCTTATAGTAATTTATTCTAGACCACATTTCCCTAGTTTGCTTATGAGAATGTCATGTTAAAAAAGCTTTACTAAAATCAGAATGTATCATGACTACAGCTTCCCTCCTAGGGACAATGCCAGAAAAAGAGGTTTGGTATAATTTGTTCTTCACAAATCCTTTGTGGCTATTTTGTAAAAAAACAAGGAATCGTGTGGCACTTTAAGACTAACAGATTTATTTTTCGCATGAGCTTTCGTAGGAAAAAATCCCACTTTGTCAGATGCTTCGAAGATGGGTGAACTTACAGAATGGAATGAAAATAAATGCAAGGGGGTGTAAAACATAGGATCAGGTCATACAGTAACAGCAAATCAAAGCAGTTGTTAGGTTCAAACCCTGGGAAGCCTGAAGTCAAATTGCCTTTTGTAATGGGTAACTTTTCCCATTAAAAGGACCCATAGTCTGTGCTCTAGGTGTTTACCAGTTGATCACGTAAAAAGTTATTCCATTATCTTTCCAGATATGAAAGTTATGCTGACTGAGCTATAATTCCTCAAAATCTTTTTTTTTTTAAAAAAACAGCTTGTTGTCACTGATAAAAGATACTCCTCAACATTTCAGTCTACTGAGAACAGATTTCCTTTCTCCAGCCTATCATCTCCTCACTGCTTTTCAAATCTACCTATAAGACAGATTTCCTTCCCATCCTCTGTCACCATTATTGACCCTACGACCAAAGACTGTCATTTGTTTGCCTCCTACAGTGCCATCCACACCACAGGTGTGATTTATACAGACCACAGCTAAAGTCAAGGACCTGACTTTTGGAAATAATCAGATTTCAGTGTAAATTCTGCAGTTCAGACCATTTCTTGTTTATATCACAGGACTGCATGGTTCCTGGTGTGCAGTGATTTGAATTATTTCCTATATGTCTGTATTTTTATATGATTTATACAATCTCAAAAACATTCTGGAAATAGAGCTGCAAAAATTAAAATACAATATTAATATGAATGCCATAATTTTTAGTGAAAACCTTAGTAAAAAAATTAGTGCAGTTATTTTTCTGAGCCAAAGGACATCAGTGAGCGTTTTGTCAGTAATGCACTATTTTCAGCTGCTGTAACTGCTCAGGCTGAGGTGCTGTAATGATTAATGTAAACAGCACCTCCACTAGTAGATGATAATGTAACTTTATCTTAATGTTGTTATCTTGTATGTTGTGTCAGTTATTGGACCTAGGGGTAGGAGAGTAGACAGGAACAGGATATTCAGCTTTGCCTTTTTATATCAGAGTTGGTGCTTGCACTGTCCCAGTAAATTCATGTGTTCCAATCAGGGATCATTACAACGCACCAGAATTGCCCCACAGTATTGAAACACCCAACATTTTTGTAGACCACCACTCTGTTCATTGCTTGTATTTTACAACCCTCCCACCAACTCGCAGCCTTTGGCAGGCATGGTGATTTAGACTGCAAGCTTTTTGGAGCTGGAACTCTCACCAATGACATGTACACATGCAGAAACTCCCCTCCCCCCCCATTAATCATAGTTGGGGTCCCTAGCTATTGCTGTAATCCTAATCCAGCAAACTCTGGCCCTTTCAAGGCTACAGATTCCCCTGCCCCCACCAGTCTTCACTTTACCTGGTGTCTAAAACAAACATACAGAAACCTACCACGACTGTCTCGGGTAGTTTGTTATTAAATGTATATCTTACAGTGAGATATAGCTCTCCAAGAACAACTAGGCAATTTATACTTTGGACATATTATTCAGTCATTAGTGGAAGAGCACTATAGAAAAAGTAGAGAAAATTGCAGATAATTTGCTCTCTGCTGCTAACTTTCCCCAACAGCATTTAAAATGAAAGACAGCTCCAGGCTAGAAGCTGTAAGCCCTGCTACTGCACAACTGATCAAATGTGCATCCCAAGTAAAAAATAGGCAGCATTTCCCTCGTTTGCAGTGTTCATAACATTCTGTCCTATCAACTACCATTACTTTTAAATGGAAAAAGACTCCCACACAACACCCGTCCACAGGTGGGGATAGTTTTTGCTTCACTGATGGCCTAATCAAAACCCTATTGATGCCCACAGAAGTCTTTTTATTGAATTATTTGTTCCTAGTGTTTGGCCCTTGGGACCCCATCCTGCACTTCTTGCTGTGGCCAAGCCAGTGGGAGTTTGGCCTGATTCTGCATTCCTTATTTAGCTTCTGATAACAGACCAGCCAGCTGGTGTATCCCAGAGCTGTGCTCAGTCTCCCCCAGGGAGAGGAGCAGCATCCATAGCATTGGG
Source organism: Podocnemis expansa (assembly GCA_007922195.1). Lineage (NCBI taxonomy): Eukaryota > Metazoa > Chordata > Testudines > Podocnemididae > Podocnemis > Podocnemis expansa. The sequence goes on from ML681978.1 coordinate 1,511,300, forward strand.
CAGAAACTGGTGAAATGGTTTGAGGTAAACAGGATGAAATTCAATAAAGACAAATGCAAAGTACTCAATTTAGGAAAGAACAATCCAATGCACATATACAAAATGGGCAATGACTGCCTAGGAAGGAGTACTGTGGAAACAGATCTGGGTGACATAGTGGACCACAAGCTAAGCATGAGTCAACAGCCTAACATGGTTACAAAAACAAGCAAACACAATTCTGGGATGTATTAACAGGAATACTGTAAGAAAACATGAGAAGTAATTCTTCCGCTCTACTAGGCCCTTATTAGGCTTCAATTGGAGTATTGTGTACAGTTCTGGGCACCTCATTTCAGGAAAGATGTGGACAAATTGGAGAAAGTCCAAAGAAGAACAACATGAATGATTAGAGATCTGGAATACCTGACTATGAGGGAAGATTGAAAGTGCTGGGTTTGTTTAGTCTAGAAGAAGGAGACTGAGAGGGGACATTATTACAAGTTTTCAAGTATCTAAGAGGTTGTCATGAGGAGGAAGAAAAACTGTTCTCAACTGCTGATGGTAGGACAAGAAGCAATGGACTTAGATTATGATGAGGGAGGTTTATGCTGGACATTGGGAAAAAATATTACTATCTGTCAGGGTGATTAACCACTGGAATAAGTTGCCTAGGCAGGTTGTGGAAGTTTAAGAGGGTACTTGGTCCTGCCATGAGCGTAGGACTGGATTTGATAACCTCTCATGGTCCCCTCCAGTTTCTATGATTCTATGATTCCCTGACAAGTGGCAGCATGAATGTCTGGATATTCCATTCAGCTCATCACCATCAAGTCAAGCTTTATATGTGCTCCAGAATCCTTCTCAGACCTGCGTGCTGAAGGAGATGCCGCACTAGGCATTGTAAATTGAATTGGAGCACAGCACACCCAGCAAGTAGTGACTGAGCAAATCGGCTTCAAAAGATCAGAGAAAACCAACAATAAAATAATTCATGAACCACTTCCCCAGCAACAACTAGTAGCCTCATATGCCAAGAACCACTGCTGTATGAAACACTGCAGTCTCTGAAACTGAAGGAGTGCTGAGATACATAGGGCTCCCTATGGAGAAGCAGCAAGTGAAAGGTTGCAAGCAGAACTCAGCTCTGTTAGATGCCAAAGTGACATGCATTCATGGGAGACACCCAGCTTAGCTGAGAGATAATGTTCTAACCCCCACCCCCAATCCCTCCTTCTCAGCAGCCTGCTTCATTTTTAACAGCCAAAAGAAAACCTCCTGCCCTCGCTGCCCCCAGGAACAGTGGCATGCTTGAGACAGTGGTGAACTTCTCTTGATGGTGTGCTGCCTGAATTTATGTTAAGCTGGTATTATCGCTGGTTCCTTTATATCCATTGAAGAGATGGGCTGGCAGCATTAGCGACTCTGCAGTGATTCATGGGTTTAATGCCCTAATCCTCTTCAGAAGAGGAAATCTCTCTCTCTCTCAACTGTGTGCCATGCTGAAAAGCTCAGGAAAGTTTAGCTGAGTTCTTTTCATGGGGTTGGTTTGGTGTTAAATAATTGCAGCTGGCATTTGAAGGCAGGGTGGGCAAACGGAAGGTGGGCTACAGGAAATAATTACTCCAGTTTCTGAATGTTGATTTAGCTTTCTAAATAAATTCTTGCACAGAGGTGCTTCTTACTACAGACTTTTAAGCATAAGGCAAAAACTATTTAAGGAGTAAGAATACAATATGTGTCAGGGCCTATGCTAGCCACTACCTGATGAGGCAAAGAATAAGATTCTCCTTTAGGCAGATCATTCCATTAGGGACTTCCTTGAAACTCTCACTGAACCATCTACTATTGGCTCTGTCCCAGATATAATACCAGAGAGAATGGGCCTCTGGACTGAGCCAATACAGCAATTCCCAGGTGCCAGCACATTACTGGCAAAGCTGTCAATTCACAACCAAGTTCATCCACTCCTTTATAGGTGCTCACACCTCTATAGGATCCAAGTGCATTTGTTGGAGCCAGAGATCAAATCCAGCTCTCCCAAGTCATTACCCTACCTACTAGCCCTTCCTTCCCTACTCATTTTAGAGCTGCTTATTATGGGTGGTTTACATGGGCTGCAGTCCAACATTTCCTCTCACCAACCTTTAGCTAAAACAAGCAATGACAGCTTATAAAGTACCACCTTGGCTGCTCCATCAAGGAGATACAAACCAACATGCAAGGACTCTGGAGGCAAATTGAGAAACAGGCAGTATCTGGGCCAGACATGAGCACTTGGAGCAGTGTGACTACTAAATCTTCAGTTCTCAGACATCCCACATGCTGGGCTGACTAGACAGAGGGCTGCAAGTGTGCCTCTGGGAGAACATAGCAGTGCCAAGAACAATCATGGAGTTATCAAGAAACCAAGCTACAATACTGATAAGTGTTTCAGTTTAAAGGCTCAGGATGACCAAAATATCAGAGCCAATTAATACTCTAGTAATAAATTTGGCTTTCAGATTTTACTTCGGGTATCAACTCTTAACATCATGAGGATATGAAAGGCAAACACAATAAAGCTGGAAGGGAGCTTCAGATTCCCCATGGTGCTCAGTACAAGATTTTTAAACCAAAGCTGCCATGTAAGTCCAAGATTGCACTAAAAACAGGAGGATGGAGAGAGCAATTTGGTTAGAGAGGAGAGCACTTTGATAACTCTCCCTCCTCCCTCAAACTTTCTTTAATTAGGCATAGAACAATGGACTCCCAGGGTATGCAGTGGAGGATGGACAATGGCTCAAAAATGGACTGAGACTCTAAACAACAAAAAATAAGGCACACATGTCACATTCAGGTGAAGCAGTGGGACTGAATACCGTGGGACCGTTTTGTAAGCTATATCGTTGGTTCTTTGGGGTCAGGCTTATGTATTTGATCCTCTCCTAACCTATTACTCTGGTAGAGCACAAGCCCATAATTCAGTGTAATGTGGTTTTAGGCTTAGTTATAAATCCAAGAGTTGGACCAGCATTGCAACCCTGCCAAGCGAGTTTGGGCCAATTTATAGTTTAAACCATGTGGGATTTGGAGGCTTTGACATGAATTCAAGCAAAACAGCGCACAGAGCTTTTGCAAGGCACAAATGCTATACACCTCCTCTTTAGCTAAACACAGGGCAATGGCTGAAGAGTTACGGTAAATAGAGGTTAATGTACTAAATTCACCATGTCAAAAAGTCTTCAAGAACTCCAGATTTTACCAGGCTTCACAGCTACGGAAAGGACTCCTTACTGCAAGGAGACAAGCCATGAGTTACCTGAGAGATACAGAGTTGCTTAACACTAGACTTCAGAATGCCATGTAAACTTAGTTCAAGTTTGGACCCAGGGAAATATATGGGGCCTGAACCAGAGCACACTGAAGTCAGTGGGAACCTAAGGTATTTATAAAGCAATATTTTATATAAAAATATTAATTCCACAAAATATCCATATTCCAAGGCCAGAAGAGACCATGGTGATCCTCTGTCTGACCTCTTACATAGCACAAGCCAGAGAACTTCCAAAGAGGCAATTTTTTAAAGAAAAACATTCAATCATGATTTTAAAATGGGCTTTAGTGAAAATATACCACAACCCTTGGTAAGCCGTTACAATGATTTATTACTCTCATCTTTAAAAATTCATGCTGTATTTCCAGTCTGTAACTGGCATCCAGAAAGGTTTCCCTTTACTTTTGAAAGTCTATATGAGGTATTCTTTGACAGTTCAGCTCTCTCAGTATTTTCCCATTTCCTTTTTTAACCTGGGAGCACCTGGAATCTCACTAACTCCCCCACAACCAAATCTAGCCAGTGTAATGAGCTGTACTGACGTCTGAGTCAGATGAACACACAGCTCAAGCCACCTCCACATCTTAAAAATAGGAGGAACGACTTTCTGGAGAGAACCAGCTTTTCTATAAGTGGAATGAATCATTTGCATATTGAGCAGCTACAGTTATTTCCATCTCTTTTCAGTACCTTCATGCTTTTCTAGCTAGGTCCCAGGTTAGGAGCCCTAACTGAAGACAAGTTGGAGGCTACAAAATTTCAGTCAACATTCAGACATCCTCGAGCTCAGAACGGTTCAGATTCAAGAGGCTGATTCAGGCTCATCCCTGGCCCCAACCAGGAACAAACCTCAGAGCAGACAGGACCCTACTTACCTTGTGAAGTGTGATGGCATTCACATGGGTTACGTTACACAGTAATGCATGTTCTTGTACTTCTGAATCTTCAGTTTTAGGCTCTCTCTAGTAACACCACAAACATGTTACTTCGAAAGAAGGGTCAGGGATCCTCCTGATAACTGTATTATCTGTAGTCATTGCACAGTGAGTGAGAATCCCCACACTTTGCCACCAGTTTAGAAAGTTCAGAACCTCTTCCAAAAAAAATCCTTGGGTGACTGAGCAACTTCCTGTGCTCCAGTCTGCTCTATCCTGAGTAGCAGTTCAGTGCCTGGAAGTGCTACATTCAGCCAAATTCTGCCCCGTCTCACTGCTTTGATGTTGAAAGGTTTGTTACACAAGTGTGACATAATTGGGCATCTGGCTTCTTTTGCCTGTGCAATAATCATAGCCTTTTTTTGATTAGGGAAGGTGGTCAATATTATAATAGTGCAACAGCTGCTCTCTTGATTCCAGTGACCTCTTAAAATAGGTGATAGACACACAGCTTTTGAGCTAAAGAGCCAAGCCTCTCTAGGTGCGGTTGTAACAGTCTCATATCCTTTGTGGATCAGGACAGAAGTAGCCTTCTTACATTCACCAGCATGTTACAATAGGACCTAACTAAAAGTCGGTATTGATCAGTTGACACTGTGCTTGTCTTTGGAGTAAAATCCTCAAATCCTGCTCCAGAATTTAGTCTCACTCATATGCCAATAGAGACAAGAAGTATCATGGGAGAGACCACTAGACTGGTGGCAGCACTTTCATTTAGGAGCTATCATGATGACATTCCTTCTTCAGAAGGAGGTTTGTTATGGTACATGGTCATCAAAAGTAGGGTATAAGCCTGCTTTCCTAGTCAGTATTCTGTTGACAAATTCTTTTCTAGACATGCAACAGCCTTATCATTAAATCCTAGTGCGCCAATATGCAGTCAATGTTTCATAGAATCATAGAAATGTAGGGTTGAAAGAAACTTCAAGAAGTCATCAAGTCCAGCCCCTGCGATGTGGTAGGACCAATACGTAGGCCAGCAGTGCCCAATCTTGTTACATAGGAGGGCCACCAGCTCAGACTCCACATATTTTAATATGATTTAAAGTCACCTGTATTAATTTATATTTTAAGTTCAGCTTGTTTCATATGTATTTAGATAGAGAACACTGTACACAGAAAAAAACCCCTACCTTTAAAAAATAAAGAAATTGGTACACAAAACATGCTTCAGAATTAGAGAAATAGTGGGAAAACTTAGAAAATAAACCACAGTCCTCTCCTTAACTAGCTGCTGAGTTGAAGCAGGCCATGAGCATTATGTAATGCTCCAGTGGGCACCCTTGATATAGACCAGGGGTGGCCAAACTTGTGGAACGCAAGAGCCACACAAGTTGACTATTAAACCTTTGAGAGTTCCACTGAGGCATATAAATGGCATATAACCACAAACTTTCACCTACTTCAAAATTACTAAGCTTAAAATTCATTGCGCACTTTAATTTTATTGTAAAAACAGGGCAAATATTGATCCTACTAATGTCAGATTCTAATAATTACATAAGGTTACCATGAAAACTAGGCCTATACAGTAAAAACTTAGCCATCGCTGGATGTAGAATACTGCAGGCTAGTGGTGAGTTTTTTAAAATCTGGGCAGTAATTTGTCAATGCAGTAGGTAAAAGCTCTTTCAGGTGCTGATGTCTAAGTATTGTACAATGTTTCAATTTAACAAATTTCATTGTGGAATAAAATGCTTCACAGCAGTAAGCTGTGCCAAAAATTGAAAGTAATGTACATGCAGTTTTAAACTTTCCTCCTCTGCATTTTCATTTCTTATTATTCCACGTCATGTTTAGGACTTGTAAAACATGATTTTATTTTGACAACAAGTAAACTGCATTAGGGCCTATGAGAAAATCTAATCATGCCACAGCTTCCCCGACCATGCCATGCTTCTCTCCCCTTCACCCCCATCTCTGACCACGCTGCCGTTTCCCTGCCAGCTCTGACCAAGCCGCCACTTCCCTGCCGTCTCTTACCACGCAGCAGCTTTTCTGCTGTCCCTGACCATGCTGCACTTCTCCCTCCTGTCCCCAACCATTCTGCTGCTTTCCTGTTGGCTCCAACCATGCCACACACCTACCCCCCAGTCTGACCATGCCGCACTTCTCCCCCACCCGTGTGACCATGCCACGCTTCTCTGCTGTCCCTGACTGACCATACTGCTGCTTCCCTCCCATCTCTGACCATGCTGCTGCTTCCCTCCCATCTCTGACCATGCTGCCACTTCCCTGCCAGCTCTGACCATACCACTGCTTCTCTGCTGTCCCCGACCATGCCACGCTTCTCCCCCCTGTCTCTGACCATTCCGCCCTTCCGTGCTGTGCTCTTCCGCAAGCTGTACTTTTTCTTTGAAAAGCTGCATGCAGCTCATGAGCCGCAGTTTGGCCATACCTGATCTAGACCTTCCCTGGCAGGCATGTGTCCAACCTATTTTTAAAAATCTACCGTCATAGGGATTCCCCAATCTTCCATGGAAGTCCATTCCAGAGATCAGCTATCTGTATATTTAGAACATATTTCTTAATACCTAGTCTAAATCCTGCAGCTGCTGAAGATTTAAGCCTATTACTTCATGTCCTATCTTCAGTGGAGATGGAGAATAACTGGTCACTGCCCTTTACACAGTGGCCCTTAACATTTGTAGCCTGGCATCAGGTTCCCCTTGTCAATTTTAAAAGGGATAGCCGTGTTAGTCTAGTCCAGTGAAAAAACAACAAGGAGTTGTGTAGCACTTTAAGACTAACAGATTTATTTTTTGCATGAGCTTTCGTGGGAGAAAATCCCACTTCCTCAGATGCTTCAAAGATGGGTGAACTTACAGAATGGAATGAAAATAAATGCAAGGGGGTGTAAAACATAGGATCAGGTCATACAGTAACAGCAAATGAAAGCAGTTGTTAGGTTCAAACCCTGGGAAGCCTGAAGTCAAATTATCTTTTGTAATGGGAAAAGAACCCATAGTCTCGATTCAGTCCTGCTTTCACAGAATTTAGCTTGCATATTAATTCGAGTTCAGCTGCTTCTTTTTGAAGTCTTGATGTTCCAGCCACATCTCTGACGACAGTCGTTAACAAATCATTTATCGAGTGATTAGAAAGATGGAAGTGCTCAGCAACTGGTTTCTTTGTTTTGTGACTTCTGATATCAGCTCTGTGTTCATTTATTCTTTTGTGCAGCGATCGTCCTGTTTGTCCAATGTATAAGGTGTCGGGGCATGACAGGGTTTTTCTATTCACCACTGAACATGCTGCCTACTGGTTTATTTTGAGGACTGGCTGGGTGAGACCGAAGCCCCTTCTAGTGGTTACACTCTATCAGTTTCTCCTCTGCAGCACCTCTTTTGCTCCAGGAACCACAGTGTCTTGTTCATGACTCAGCCCTCCAGCTGGGTCTCTACTGTGGCTTCCCCTTCCAGGGGAGTGCATCAAAATTCTTGTTCTCCAGCAGTCTCAGGCAGTCTTCTGCTTCACTTTCGCACAGGGCCTAGCAGGGGAACCAGGGCTCCCTCTACTACAAATTCTGGCTCAAGGACCCTCTACATGGCAGCCACAGTCCACTCCCTGAACCTTGCCCCAAGCTGCTTCCACCCTTCTCGGCCTTTTCCACTTTCCTGGGTTTGCCAATCTCTTTACTCCCTCCTCCAGGGAGAAACTTTAGGCAACTCATCCCTGCCGGGCTCTCTCCCCACACCTCCCGTCTCCCAGGTAGTAATGGCAGACTTCAGCCTGATACCCCCTCTATTTCTGATTTCCAGTCTTCTGTAAAAACCCCAGCTGTCCTTACCAGTGAAAATCCCTCTAATACCTGCCTCCAACACAAAGCTCCTCCTTTTATAGCCTGATTAGCTGATATGGCCTAACTGACCTGATTCAGCTTTTAGAGACCAAAAGTTCAGGGAGCACACCCCATCACAAGACCCATGAATGAGGTCAGTCTTTTTCCTCAGCTGCATCATGTTGTTGATGTGTATTCAGTCAGCAATTCAATACTATGCCCAGATCCTTTCAGGCAATAACATAACCTAGCCATTTATGCCCTGTTTGTGCATTTGAGTTTTCCTTCCTAAGCATAACACTGTGCACTTGTCTTATTGTATTTCATCTTGTAGATTACAGACCAATTGTCCAATTTGCCAAGGTCATTTTGAAATCGAACCCTGTCCTCTAAAGTGCTTCGACCTCTCTGATCTTGGTGTCATCTGCAGGTTTTAAAACTAGGCTTGCCTCTCTGTTAGCCAAGTCATTAATGAAAATACAGACTTGAATTAGGCACAGGACTGACCCCATGTGACCCTATTAAGTTCTTCTGGTTTGACAGCAAGCCATTGATTACAGTACTTAATCCAGGCCACATTTCCCTGGTTTCCTTATGAGATTGTGGGACTATGTCAAAAATTGTCCTGAACCTTTGGGAGAAGTGATGGGCAATATGATGGAGAGGTTTATTTTCATCCATATGAACATTTGTTAGAAACCATCCTACTACACAGGGGTGAGATTTCTCAGAAGTGCTTACTATTCAGATAACACAGAACGAAGAGGAGCTGTTTAGAAGACAGCTTAAACACCTAACTCCCATTACACTTGGTAAAATGGGAAAAGAAATAGAACAACACTTAGCACTTTTCAAAATCTGACTCTGAAGATTGGCGCAGAAAGGAGAAAGCAAGAGCTGGTGCCCTCCCAAGCAACATATTTCAAGACAGTAACTTTGACTCCAGGACATTACTTACTGAGCCCTCAAGATACACACCTTGTTACCATTCCTCGCTTTTTCTCCAGTTTACTTACCAGCACTGCACACGCACACACATGCACGTGCTTTAGATTCCTTCTATTATAGTGTACCCGACTTCTCCCCAGTTAGAGAGAAGCCAGCCCACCTCTTGCGCAAACATACCTGAGTGAATGCAAGTAGGAGTGGTTGCATTGTTTTCTTCTGAAGAGGCTTGTTAAAAGTTAGCAAATTCCTCCTGCAGCTTCACCTCACACGTTACACTGACAGAGTTAGCTTTCCTTTCAGTATGCCACTTCACACATGAGCCTTGGGGAGAAGAGGTGGTGAAGAATAAACTTTTATTTGGTTTCTTATCATCTAAGATGATAGATCTGGTAAATGTTCATAAGAAAACCAGTAATGGCAATAAAGACCAGTTCACATAGCATGTCCCCATTTTATGTCCTTTTAGGCACATCCCTTCGCAGCTTACCCAACCCTTCCTGCAAGTGTTCTGTGAATGACCACCCATGCAACACTGATACATTCCCAAGAAGGAATTCACTGGCTTTATGCTGTAAAACTGTGTAGGGGAGAGAGTGCAGGAGCTGAGAGAGACTTCTGAGAGAGAGAATTTTTCATTTCCCGGGTGATAACATTTAATATAATGACTGATATTTTGGGAAGGGCCTTGATCAGGAAGTAGCTGCAGGCCAACCATGTCTAGCATAATTCATGGGTTCTCACTGGAATTGTACAGTATGGTTTTCTTATACAGAGTGAAATTGTTTCCAAAACAAATGCAGCACAAATTTTTCATATTTATTGAGTCGCTTTAGAATGTTTTCTTAACTGCTGCCATTGTGTAACACAAAAACAACTGTTTAAGAAAGAGGAAAGGCTATTTGGATGACTTGCTGTTCCCAGGAAGTTTGTCCTGCCTGCCTCTCATCTAAGACTCAGGAGGGTTAGTGCAGTTCTTGTGAGATATGTGCAGGGTGGATAGGCCACAAACAGCAGCACAGACAAGGTGGCAGGAGACTGTTTGTAGGTCTAGGAGTGAATTTGACAGACAAACTAAACCAGTAGTTTTGGAAACAATTTGTTTTCCTGTTAGACTAGGAGATGGCTAAAGTTAGTAATCATTCAGTAAAGCAATAGATCCTTCCAGGGGATAGTTTCTTAAACATATCTTATCAGTTCTCTGTCCCAATGCCCAAGTGCCCCAAAAACTGTCCTGCTGTTCTATTACTGGAAATGATATTGCTTGGGACTGGTGTATATGCTCAAAGGATTGGCATATTAAGAGAACAGAGATCTTTAGTGATCTGACTTACGGAAAATTTAGTACTAGACATGGAGCCACGTTGCAGAATTTTTCTGTGAATCTGGATTTTAAACACCTGCACTATACATTTTGGAGGCATTTGAATTTAAGACTCAGGCATTGCACAGCCTGAAACCAGCTGCAAAATTCAGCTTTGGATCCAGTGTCTAACTAGAACTCCCACCCCATCAGTTTCCAGTGTGGTCAGATTGGTCAAGCCCATTTCAAGGCTACAGTTTTTCCAGATTACCTGGAACCACAACTGCCTCCCATTCTTTTCCTTGCCTTAAGGGAGCACATGATTCAGATGAACAAATTAAGATATGTCACTGTCAAAAAGCAGGCCAGCAAAGAATATTTTACCCTGACTCCAATGTTAGCCTGTAAAGTGGTACTTTGTTCTCAAAACTTAAGACAGCTAAAGGCCGCACATGTGTAGGATGCTAAAGTTTAGAAAGAGTCAGCCAGGTGTTTTCACCTTATAAGGACTCTGGGTCAATAGTAGGTCAGCATAGATATTGCTGCTTATCATCTCCTCAAAGCACACCAACACCATTACTAGGTCTCTTTAGAGTTTAGTGGGACTCTATGAGAAAGTGTGCACATCTCTATGGCAACAACATGCTGTGCTCTGGTAACGAGAGAGCCAGCCAGCTCTTCAGCACTGACAGGAGGATGAGGAGGCAAGGTTCACTTTTCCTTGACACTGCATGAAAATTCTCCCAAGGCCTACAGACTGGTGTAAAAAATGAACATCTCACCCCATCTTTTAAAACTATTCTTAGGCTGTGTTTCAAGCATTTCCATCTTGCCTGACTTGATAAAATGATGTTCTGAATAGAATGGAGAGAGGATTTCCAGTTTAAAAAGCATTTAAAAAGAGAATTCTTGGAAGATTTGAAAACCTGGTCATCCTTTTTACTCTGAAAATAATCTATGGACCCTCACCCCCTACAATTTAACAGTTGCCATGATTCTAAATAGTATGTCAACTTGGACTTCACCCACTGCAAAAACAGAGCTCCCACTCATCATCCTCCTGGAAAAGCACTGAACCCCTCCCAGCTAAACTGAACCAGTATCTCAATTAGCCTGGTAGGATTTACTAACACAGAAAGACAAGATATCAAGGACCAATATCTATGTAGGCCCCCTCATTGCAATCATATGGCTCATGGCCAAACTGATTCACAAATCAAAGAATTTCTGCTCAGTACTACAGAGGAAGCCTCACGACATGAAACTCCTTTCCAAATCTGGGGCCAGAAATTGGCTTAAACCCCAAAATATGAATGAGTATCATTGTGATAGTTGATCTATTCCCACTTATGCACTGAGAATTGTATTGGTTCAGAAAGGAATCCTATTGGCTAGTATTAGGTGGATTGACCAGCTGAGAAATTGCTGAGGCATCGTCATACCTGTAAAAATGCAAGATCAGTATTGATTTACATTTTGCAAACATAACTTTATCTTGTGAATTTAGGCAAATGAAGACTGGGAGAGAATTAAGGTTATCAGAGATCCCTAACTTTGCATTTCCATATTTTTCAAATTTATTTTTTCCATTAAAGCACATTTCTTGGCAGCCTGATGCATTTTAAACTTCTATATTATGCTAAGAAGTGTCTTTCCCTTAAGATCTTGCAGCTTCAACTACAGTGTAGCAGAATGCCTCAAACAGTTAGTGTAGACAAGTACAGTCATGGCTCTAAAAATTACTAAAAATGAGCTCATGTCCACATTTATTCTCTAAATAGTGTTTCAGATTGGTGAGAAAGGTGTCACATAGCTCTATTTTTCAATGTGAAAATTAGAGCTGGGAAAACAGAAAAATAAAATAAAAATAAAAACAAGGAGTCCTGTGGCACTCAAAGACTAACAAATTTATTTATTGCGTGAGCTTTCATGGGAGAAAATCCCACTTTGTCAGATATTTTGAAGATAGGGGAACTGCATTTTGGACAGAAAAACCCCATGCATTGCTACAGGCTGGGGAGCAATCAGCTAAGTAGCAGCACTGTAGAAAAGGACCTGGGGGGTCATGGTGGATGGGAAGCTGGATATGAGTCAGCAGCATGCTCTTGCTACCAGAAAGGCCACTGGCATACTGGGCTGCATCAGTAGAAGCGTTGCCAGCAGATCGAGGGATGTGATCATTCCCCTCTATACAGCACTGGTGAGCCCGCATCTGGAATACTGTGTCCAGTTTTGGGCTCCCCACTACAAAAAGGACATGGACAAATCAGAGAGTCCAGTAGAGGGCAACAAAATGATCAAGGGGCTAGAGCAAAAGACTTACAAAGAGAGACTGAAGGAACTACGCTCATTTAGCCTGCAGAAGAGAAGATTAAGGGGGGATTTGATAGCAACCTTCAACTACTTGAAGGGATGCTCCAAGGAAGATGGAGCTCAGCTGTTCTCAGTAGTAACAGAGGACAGAACAAGGAGCAATGGTTTCAGGATACAGCTGGGGCAGTCAAAGTTGGATATTAGGAAAAACTTTCTTACTAGGAAGATGGCGAACTATTGGAATGGGTTACCTAGGGAGGTGGTAAAATAACCATCTTTGGAAACATTTAAGGCCTGGTTAGACAAAACCATGGCTGGGATGATTTAGTGAGAGTGGCTCTGCTTTTAGCAGGTGGTTGGACTAGATGACCTCATGAGGTCCCTTCTAACCGTATGATTCTATGAAATACAGGAAAGTGTAAGTCATAGGATCAGGTCACATTGTTAACAGCAAATCAAAGCAGTTGTTAAGATTCAAACATGGGGGACCAGCATACAGAGGAAGATGAGGTCAAATCACCTCTTGTAATGAGAAAAAAAAAATCCAAAGTCCCTATTAAGCCCTAAGGAAGGCAGTCAAATTTGCAAATAAATTCAAGCTCTGCAGCTTCTCTTTGCCTTGATCTGGTATTCATCTGTCTGAGCACTGCAATTAGTAAATCATCAATGGAGTGATCAGGAAGATTGAAATGCTCTCCCACCGGTTTTAGAATGCTGAGATTTCTGATGCCAGATTCCTACTCATTTATTCTTTTGCCCAGACGCTGTCCTGTTTGTCCAATATATAAGGAAGAGGGGCATTTCTTGCACATGATGGCATAAATCACTTTGGTGGATGAGCAGGTGAATAAGCCTTTGATGGAGCAGCTGGTTTTATTAGGTCCTATAATAGTGTCTTTTGTGGAGATATGTGGGCAAAGTTGGCAGCGTGGTTTGTTGCCCAGGTATGTGCTTGCTGTAATGGTTCTGTTGTTAGGTCTGTAGTTGCAGGTGAGTACCTGTTTAAGGTTGGAGGGCTGTCTGTAAATGAGGAGAAGTCTGTCTCCCAGGGCGTGAGAGAGTGAGGGACTGTCTTGTAGAATAGGCTGTACAGCAACAACAACAACAACAACAAAAACCAAACAAACAGTATCATATTATTTGTTTAAATAAAAATCATGAGTTTATTTTAACTGACTTGTCTCTTTTTTTATCCATTTTCTTCAAATATTCATATAAGTGATTCATATTCAAACAGCGTTTCCAGAGAGAAGGTGATCCCTGGATGCTATTGCAAATCTGCACTTGTGAAAAATGTTTGTACTTGAGTGTTCAATCAACAATCTCTCTCTTTGATTTCTCTCCATCTGCCTATGAAGGTTTCAGTGAGCCAGCAAAAATGCAGATACACAGGAGACCAGTCAAAGCCATGGGCAAAAATAAGGAAAAACATTCAAAGTGAAGAGTTCATAAACAACATCTAGGCTGCAAAGAGCAAAACTTCTCCATCAGATCTGAACTCTGCCATGGAATTAGCAGTGGCATCTATTACCAAACTCTGCAAGTGACATTTTGTGCTTCAGTCCTCTATCTGTAGGTGAGGGGGGATATGTCCCCACCTCACAGAGAGCAGGGAGGAAACTGGTGGAGGCAGAGAAGGGTACAAAAGTGTTAAGTTTGTAATACTCATTCAAGAAGCAGAGAGAGAAGTCAGGGAACGAGAGCTTAGGGTTGTCCTTCACTCAGCCTGTTTTGCACAGAAATGACAGCAAGATGGCACATTAGTTCACAGAGTTAGGGGCTGATTCAACACCTACTGAAGTCAATGAGAGACTTGCTGTGGCTTTGGAGCAGATCCTTAGTGAATTAGCAGCCAGAGGAACAAGTCTGTGCCCCCATCAATGTAGCAGTATATCGTCTAGTATCATGCTTTGTCTTTTTGAAAAAGTCCCAGTGGCAGCTTTCATTACCTAAGTGCAGAGCTTAATAGCAGGGAGTACCAGGGAGTTGTTCCGGAGTGTTAATCACATGCCAGTGTTGTATCCAAACCTAATGGGGCAAGTATCTCTTTGCTTTCATTCAGTGCGTCTCCAAGTTAATGTTAATGTAACATATTGTGTGCTTTCAAGCAACTAAAAGCCAGCCAGCCTGTTGTAATGGTGTGTTTCCTGATGGCTCAAGGTATTCGCACCCACCAAAAAAAAGACACAAAACCCATTTAGTGGAACCAGAAACAGGCCGCCTGAAGGAGCCTTGCATGGGCCATCCACAAAGTTCCCCAGTAGTGGAAGAGGGATGCAGAACCAGGAGTGGGCTGCCCAGTAGGTCCCGAGTGGTGGGGAAAGGGGTAGTCCTGGACCCCAGAGCCACAAGGGGGTAGCTAAAGAGCTTCATGCAGCTCCAAAGCCACAGGTTACAGACCCCGATCTAGCCCAACAACTTGTAGTTGAACTAGTGCACATCTTTTAGGAAGACATGCAGTTTTGATTTGGAGACTTCACAAGTGAATCTTTACTCTTGCCCTGTGGAAGTTTTTCAAATAGTTAATTACCATCAGTGTTAAAAATCTGCATCTCATTTACAGTTTGAGGTTTACAACTTTTCTCTTCCAGTCACTGACTCTTATTACGCATGTATCTGTTAGACAAATAAGTGCTTTACTACCACGTATCTTCTCTCTGCATCTGTATTTATAAAATAGAATTTAATTTACCTCTATTTTCATAATCTCTTTCCACAAAAAGGGCAGAAAAGTAAAGCAGAATTTGCTAAGAGGACCTGATTTTAACCAAGCCACCTGCTACAAAAATCTTCAGCATTGATCATTTCAGTTAATCTCATTAACACTCAGATAACATGGTATGGCAGACAAAGGGGTGGACCAGGCAGGTTTTTGCTACTATCTCCCACCACGCATCATCTCAGGGGAGCTAGGTGTTTTGTTTTGTTTTTTGAAGAGGGACACCAATAGTTTGAGGAAGATATTACTTGGTATCATTCTCTGATGCAAAATGTACACCTTTACCCCATACACTTGAGTGAACTTTGTCTGAAAGTTTTTCCCTGTGAAAAATACATATTCAGCAACATAAAAACCTAATTCTTCATATAGAAATACCAGCCCCATGTTCCAAAAATGTCTAAAATAAGTTGTTTCAAAAGCACTAAAACAAAAAAGTATTTTGACTTTTTTTGTTTATAATCATTTTTAATTTTAAAAAATTCTAAGTCAAAGGTAGGACATTGAGTTTTGGGCTAAACACAATGTTTTGTTCCATTTGAAAGAACATTTTTTTTCAACTTGTCCATTCACCACAAATTTTGAATCATTTTTATTTCTTGCTTGACAGCAAACCCTTATGTTTCTGATTTCTAGAACTGCCTGAGAACTGAAAAATCCATCATTCACATAGATTTCCTCAAATATGTAGTACTGTCATGGAAATATTTAATCATTCAACATTTACCATAAGCAGGGAGGCCAATTATCAGCCAACAAAAAATTTCCTGCAATCTCCTATGTCCTGAGTGGATTATTTTACATAAGGCATGTTTCCATTTGAACACTTTTTTCAAGAACACTTTCTATTATGTAAAGAAGGTTTAGTTTGGCAGCAGCATTCCACCTACACAGTGAGGCAGGAGCGACACTGATGAGCATAAGTGGAATTTTGCTAACGGTGGCAAAGTAGGCTAACATAATCGAAGAGGATTCTCCAAAAACGTCAGATTCATAAAATGACACATCTCAGTAGCCTTGTGATCACACTTGTCTAGGATTAATAATTTACTGCTTAAATTTCTTCCAGGTGATTATTAATCCCCAAGGATTACTTTGCACTTAAATGATGGTAGGCCAGGAGGCTTTGCTTAGAGCTAGCTATTTTGGCAGGTCTTGCACTAAAGCAAGAAATTTTATTCCCCCATCCCCACCCCCTTCCTGCAGCCCTCCACAACCATCACAGTTTTCCATTTCTTTGGCTCTCTTTAACAGGGTCATTAAATCCACCTAAGGTTAAGGAAAGTTATTAGATCTCCCTGTTTTCCTGTCATGTGTCACTTCCCTATTGACAATGATGCCTGATAGCACTCGTATTTTGTTGTGGTTCATCTTGTTACAGATTATTCATCTTCTACTATTATTGGGTGCATACAGTCAGAGATAACCCTCTGACCAAAGCATTTGTGAACTATATAGACAAGACAGGCAATGGGTAGGAGATTATTATTCCCAGCCTACATGTAGGGAACTGTGGCACGGAGAGATTAAGGATCTGGTTAAACAGAGCACTGAAGCCCATAATGAATTTTAAGAATACAAGTAGCTCCACTGAAAACAAGGGTAATCATGTTTCCACTTAACCATATGATTCACTTTGTTTCCTGAGCAGGTGTGGGGGAGCTAAGTGATTTATCAGGATCTGTGGCATATGCGGGTATTTAGCTAGGATCTTGAGCTTCAGTGAACTGTCTTAATTACAAGACTATTCTTTTTCTCACAAACCCAAGGACTGTCCAAAGTAATTTCATCAAAGGAAACAATAATTGAGAGATTGAGCTGCAAATATTTTAACTATATCTGAAGTTCATTAAATAGACATATCTGTTCCCATTCTGATTTGAGACCTTAACCAGTATTTTTTTTAATTTAAAAAGAACACTGCAATCGACCTTTAAATTGCCTTCACAAAGCCATTTCCTCTTATCGTGGATAGAGCTGATGAAAACAAAGAAAGGCCCTGACTACATTTCCTGTGTCAAACAATGTAAACAAAACAAAGCAGTCTAATATACTTAAGTAATCCAGTGGTGGCAATTAACCTTTTGAGTGAGAGATGCTAATTGTTAAGTAATTCTGTTTTCTATGGGTTTCATATCTTTGTGTAATCCTGACCCACAGTGTAGTAATCAATCATTTCTTTTGCTGAAAATCAATACACTTTTATAGTTTTTCTTAGCTATTTTTTTGGAGCAGAATTGCCAAACCAGAATGCCCCGTTGACCCTCCAGTCCAGGATTTGCATACAGCAAATGGTCAGAACCAGATGCTACAGAGACAGATAAAAGATGTCTCATCATAGGCAATTATGAAATAAATTGCCCACAAGGGAAATTTTTTCCTAACCTCTTTCAGTTACTAAATTGTTGACTTATAGCCTGAAATACAAGATTCTCTGAATAGGTCCTGGGGTCCAGGTGGCCCTTGAGCATCTTCCAGTCAATTTTGTTAATTAATGTTGTAATGCTTTTCAAATAAATTGTTTAATTAATTTTGCTTTTAATTTCCCAGCTAGCTCTAGTGCAGGCCAAGCCTCAGAGGCAGAAACCTGTAGCAACTGCTTTTAGCCAAGGTTATCAGCCTTTCACTTAGATTCAGCGCATTGGGTGTCAGTGAAGGAGCGGGGCAAGATGAGCTATGTTGATATCTTGAAACTACTGCAATGAGTGGTCTGCAAATTTCAAAAGGGATAGCCGTGTTAGTCTAGTCCAGTAAAAAAACAACAAGGAGTTGTGTGGCACTTTAAGACTAACAGATTTATTTTTTGCATGAGCTTTTCGAAGCATCTGAGGAAGTGGGATCTTCTCACATGAAAGCTCATGCAAAAAATAAATCTGTTAGGCTTAAAGTGCTACACAACTCCTTGTTGTTTTTTTGCTCTGCAAATGACACTGGGAATCAGCTCTGTCCCATCCACCTTGTTTCTGACTCAAGAGGGCTTTGAAAGCCAGCTCCCTCCGTTATTGAGCTGTTGGAGAGGCTTCTTGATAAGCAGGATTTCAGTTAGCTCAATAGCACAAACAATAAATCACCCCCAAAGACCAAAAGCATTCTCTCCCCTCCTTTGCATTCTTGAAGCTGGGTGGCTGGTTTAGATCTACGTTCAGATTCTTTCAGATGCCAGATGTCAGAAGCTGTCTGGATTTTATCCACCTCAAATCAAAAGGAAATAAAAAAGGCAGACACAGAAAATAAAGCAAATGAAAAGTTAAAAGAAGAGCAATGTGTGTTTTATGTACCACATGCTGGTTAATAACACAAAAGGACTCTAAACTGAATTGGCTATTTATCAGGAAAACCATGTACAGAGATGCAGCTAGTATTCCAGCCATGTGCCCAGACTGACTTCCTGGACCCTTGTTAGTTCTCACTAAAGTAGGAGCCATCACAAATTGCAGGTTTTCTCTTACCATACATAAGGCATGGGTGAATAGGGAAAAGTACTGATACTTTCCTAGACTCAGGCCAAAAAAATAGGTTCCACTCCACAAATAAGCTACACCCACTTAACAGACAAAGGAGATGGCACTCAAGATGGACTGTGCAGAACTGCATAATGTGATGGTCATTAATTAACATTTCTAATGTGTTAACTGTTAGAGGCTTCAACTAGATAAGGGGCTCAAAGTTGTTGTAGGCAATGTGCAATCATATAGTAAATGAGAGTCCCCTACCTTGCATGCCCTTCTGGGCCCCTGCTACTTGACTGCCCATGGGGAATATCGGATGATGTGTGCTGGTCCCTCAAGCCTCTTGTCTTCTGAGTGTACCTTAAGGCCCAGATCCCTCTGCAAATAGGCTTGGGCACCTAAGTTGGGGCTAGTAGCCCAAGACCTATTTTTAGGTGCCATTGTGATGCACAAACCTCCACTCAGCTCCCACCTAGTCCCATAGGCATCCAACCTCATTCAGCACATGCATTTCCACAGTAAGTTCCATAGGCACCTAAATAACTACCTCTGGGCATTGTTCCCTGGTACCTCACTGTGTGTCTCTGGAACTTTTTATCAGAATAGCCTAGAGGTCAGAGCACTTTCCTGAGAACCGGGAGACCCTTCTTCAAATCCTTTCTCCCCATGCTCTGGCAGAGGTTGGGGAACTGAAGCTGGGTATGGCCTCCTCCCAAGTGATTGCTCTAACCACTGGATAAAAAGTTAAAATGTGGGCACCTACACCATCTCTTTCGCCTTTGCTGGACAGATTTTGAAGGGGACCTGATCTGGTAGATGGTCTCTGAACACACCTCCTTGATTGGACCCCGTGGGTGACAGCAATGATGCCCCACATGTCTTCTTCTATTCTAGGCAGGAGACAGGAATCCAGCTACCTCCAGCAAGGCAGCAGCGAGCAATGCCCACAGGCAATGCTTAATTTTGTAATGAAAGAGGTGCCAAGGCTCAAGCAATATTTTTTACATTGATAACTGATGCAGCAAGCTCAGACATACCCAGGCTCTGAACTGCCAATGCTAGAGGAGCCGATGCTCAGCCCTAGCACAAATTAAGTGCTGCCCAGAGGCAGAAACACAGGTGCCTAGAAAACGTGCACAATGGAAATTTAAACAGCTACAGGGGTTTAAAAGACAGGTAAGTAGAGTTTTCTGGATGGATCGCAGTGGTGCCTAAAATGGAACTTTTGTGCAAAGTCCCTTCGTGAATCTAGGGCTAAGGACCAGATTTCTAAAAGTATTTAAGAGGCTAAAGATGCAGATGGGGACCTTGCAGGATTTTCAAAAGCACCTAGGCTGGAACTCCCATTTATTGGAAAAGAAGTTAGTTGCTTTTTCAAAATCCTGCTAGGCACCTATCTTTAGTCTCCTAAACAACTTAAAAACCTGGCCTTCTGGGCTTTGCTGGGTTCTGTTAGGCATTTTAGACTTGGTTCCTTCTCAACTGGGGATGAAGAAAAATGCTGTCTCCCAAATGCCACCTACTTGTGGCACCAAAATCAGACTGTGAACTGTGCAAAATGTCCCAATAGAATCATTCCTTTTCTTTCCTCTATGCCTGATCAGCAATGAAATACTGAATACTGATATTTAACAGTATCATCAACACAGCTCTGTCATTGAAGCTCAGTTCTTAATAGTTATACCCTCTGCTATTGAGCAGTTTATGGCATGAACCAGTAAGGATGATGCCAATGTCCAGCCCCAACCAAAGTCAGGAAATGTGATACTGGATAAAGGCTGAAGAAATTCTGGCCTGACATATACTAAGGATCTTTCTATATCCTTGATATTCCCCCTCTTATAATCTAACCCAAGTCTCACTCCTTCAAATGACATCTCACTCTAGTCTTACTAACAAATCAAAACTTCAAAGAGAAACTGCAGAATTGGAATTTATGTGCAAAACTGACTATGTGAACTAAGGCCTGAATAAAGACTATGGGTTCTTTTCCCGTTACAACAGGTAATCTTGTTTTCCTTGTGCCCCATGCACTGCTGTACTCTATTGTTTGAATCCTAACAACTGCTTTGATCTGCTATTACAGATTGATCAAACCCAATGACTTACACTTCCCTTCATTTATTTTGCTCCCATTCTGTAAGTTCCCCACCTTCAAGCATTTAACAAAGTGGAAAAGCTCATGTGATAAATAAATTTATTAGCCTTTAAAAGTGCCACCAGCTCTTTGTTTGTTTTTCTCTCTAAGTGGGTTTACTTTCTGTTGTTCAAACCATTGCTGGAAGGATGATTTAAAGAAACAGAAAAGATCTGCCTGCCCATGTCACATTGCATAGTTCCTGAAGCTAACTGATCCAGCCCAAACAAAAGGTGCTACCTACATGCCATCAGCAACACCCAAGTCAATAAATGAGCATTCATTGAAGACCTCGGGACACCTTAGCAAAAGAGGACCAGGAATTTTAAAGAGAGAGGGAGAGCGAGAGAGAGAGAGAGAGCGCATGTGTGTGTCTGTGTGTGTACACACATTTGAAGATCAGGTTCTCTAAACAGACAAAGAGACCTTTCTCATCTCTATTTTTCTTTTTAAATCTGGTAGATTGACAGTATAGAATTAAAAATTAGCCACTGCTAAATCATACAAATGACAGAGGCCAGTGTCCTCTGGGTATGACTCATCCTTTTTTTGTCTTCAGACTGTGGTACTGAGGAAATGAGAACATGATAGTGTCTCTCTTACTCTCACTTCCTTACGTAGCTTGTATACCGCTCCTACCTCAGATTCTTTTGTGGTCTCTCTAAAAGTTTTTGCTCTGTCAGCCTGCAATAATTAGCTAATGTTGTGTGTTAAACTGGGCACTAAAGATCCCAAGAGACACATCAGAGATATCATATTGGACATTCCTTGGTCTACTTGTTTGTTTGAAATAGGAGGGATACAAATTAATACCCATAACATCTGTTGAGCTTGAAACAAGTGGGACAGAAGATTATTAGCCAAGGGAGGCCTCATGGTATTAGAACTTATTGCTAAGGGTGATTTGATCAAATCTGTTGTACGGAAAGCAGCCAGGCTAGCACAGTACTGTACCACACACAGCTCTGAAAGACTAGCAGAAACTGTAAGTCAGGCAAGTCAAGACTTTGCTCGAAGATTCTGATCTCTGATTAGCTCTTAATGCACTTCCTTGTGGTGTCCTTTGCTTTTACAAGCATCACCGATCCTAACTAAACTCAAAAGATGTTACACACTAAGAAAAGGAAGCCAAGAGGACTGCCAGTGCCCAAGACTTCTGCCCTGCACTCTGTGAAGTCATTACCAGTGAGACAATAGTGCAGATGGTGTGCACTGGACAGTGCTTTCCACCCACTTTGCACTCCTGTGAATGATGACACACAGGGCTGAATTAAGGGAAATACAGGTGCTTGGGGAGCTGGGATTGAAGGATGCCAAATTTGGGTGCTGTTTTTGTTAGGATTTACAGACCTTGGTGTTCAAATTTATTGTCTTATATGACAGGGATAAATCATGCATGCAGATCATACTGTGGAATGGGCCACCAATACAATAAAGTATTCAAAGTTTTAACAAATAGAGGAGGGGAGGGAGCCAAAGTTTCTCTTCACCTGAGTTGCCCTTTTGTCTAGGGACAGTTCTTACTGCACACACTGCAGGGAAACAGCCAGGCAGCCATGAGTGCACATCTGTTACTTCTTAAAATCCAAAGTGAATGTAAAATCCTCCATCACCTAACCCACAAATCTTAGTGTTGTGTCAGCAACTACCTCACTACAGCTCAGTATTAAATAGACCATATGAAAAAGAATGAATAGTGCAATTCACTTTCTACCATGTGTGTAAGATTGCACAGACATGTACCCATGTGCCACTGCCTTTTATTACAGGCAATTAGAACTGCTTATCTGTGGACCATATCTCCAATACTGCTAACAGCTAATGGAGAATCTCCTTGAGATCATGTGGTAGAGGCCTCTGCTTTTGAAGCAGGAGGACCTATGTCATACCTAGATGATCAGCATCATATACTGAATGGCCCTTGTGTGCCACACAATAACAACCGTGACATTCCTCAAGGGCACCAGATTCGTTACAGTAACATTTTGCATTTGTAGACTGAACTTCATCCAAGGATCACAAGCGATTGTACAGACATTAATTCACTATGTTACAGTGTATCCTTTGAAGCAAAGGACTGGTTAGGAAATACTTTTTGTTCCAATGACAAATTTTCACTATTTTTCTTCAAAAATTTTTGGGGTTTTAATCAAAATCCCAAGCATAAACTTTGGACTCAAACAGAAGGGCCTCTCCTGACACCAGACTTCTACAAGAAAATGTCCATTTTGATGGGAGGGTTGGTGGGCAGGAGGGAAAACATTTTTCTTCAAAAAAAATATGAATCAAATATTTTGAGCTGCTCATGGAAGAACATACTGTTATGCTCATTTCACAGATGTGAGTGACTTGCTCCAGGTTACACAGTGAGTGCATAACAGAGCTAGGAAGAGAACCCAGGAGTTCTGATTGCCTTACTCAGCATTCCTGCACTTATGACATTCTTGAATCACAGCATTGTGAGCTTTTGTCATGGCAAATTCTTCTCCCTTGATCTCAACTGCATAGATTCCTTCAGAGTCTCTCTTCAGTGAACTCTGGATCAGGCCCTAACTTCTCAGCACTGAGCTGATCTAGTGTTAGTAGTACCTTAAGGAAGCTGTAATACAAAGAAATAGCTATATATGGCCATGAAAGAGCTATCTTGCCATTCCTAGGTAGACTGAGCTATATCACACTTGTATCATTGCTTTAGTTTATTGTTCTTAAAGTGCTTTGAGACTTTTGTTCTAAATGTTTTTCCTGACATTTCCACTTCCCCTTAAAGATGTCACTAGAGCTGACACTGCCTGTTCTGTGAACATCTCTGACACATGTCAGATGAATACTTTTCTTTGCTACCTTCCCCCTACTATGCTGCATAGATTTAGAATTTTTTTAGCTCACTGCTTCTCTATCCTCCTCCACACATTTTTCAGCACTCAGAGATCTTATAGTTTAAATAACAGTGCTTTGAGCTGATCCTATTATCATTTGCAGTAGTGTTTCCCCAGAGAATTATATAATCTCAACCCATCTTCCTTAAGAAGCAGCTAACCATGTATCCCACAGTACTAAATTTGAGCTCAGTTCTATTTTTTGAAATACTTCTAGAAAACTTCCCCTTGTTATCCTGCATCCCCTAAACAGGTGGTCTCCCCCCCTTAGCTCCAGCCACTGTAACAGGAAGAAAACTACAGACCATTTCTTCTCCATTTAGATATGGGATAATAAAACCTGCTGCTTAAATGATTCTCTGTGTTTCAATAGTGAACATGCTAGGACTGCTG
Organism: Podocnemis expansa; assembly: GCA_007922195.1. Lineage (NCBI taxonomy): Eukaryota > Metazoa > Chordata > Testudines > Podocnemididae > Podocnemis > Podocnemis expansa. Next base: position 1,535,446 of record ML681978.1, read on the forward strand.
TGGTTCACTGCTTTCTTGCCCTCCCATTCCATCTGCTTGTTTTTCTGTCTTAGCTGTTTCTCATCATACAATCAGCTTGCAAATTCTTCTGAGCCAGTTCTCTCTTTTTCCATGTATATAAAATGCCTACCAAAATGCAGTCCTAACGCCCAAGTGAGGGGTTTCAGTGCTACAGAAATACAAACATAAAATAAAATAAGTAGAGCTGGTCAAAAACTTTCCATGAGAACTATTTATTTTTAATGAAGAATTGGGTGTTTGGTTAAATTCAATTTTTGTTTTGTTTTGTTGCAATGAGTGTCAGCTTTCCACAGCAAACAGGTTTAGTGTGTCAAAAATCTGTAATATCTCTGTATAGAAATACTGCTGTCGTGCTTCATGGGAATCGCTGTTTGACTGCCTTTTATATTCCTAGTCTCTTCTATGAGGCAGACTCTCTTGTTGGACGTCTCCCATGATGCACCATGGCCAGAGAGTGCTCCCTCTTGAAGAGAGAAGACTATAGTTCATTATAGAAAAAGTAGTGTGGCCAGGGAGCCTAGCCAGTAGAGGAGAATGGGAGCATAATACACGCGTTATATTTCCTGTGATACACTACAGCAGTATTCCCAAATCTAAATGTTTTGGCTCAAATTAATTGACTTTCTAATTTTTGCTGAAAAAGTTACCATTTTTCATTGATAGCAAGACCAGTTTTTGACCAGCTCTGGTAATAAGTTGAACATTGCAATTTCTTTCTCAGCTAATATAATAGAGAAGGCACTAGGGACTAGCATGATTGTGCAGCCCCTTACTCCAAAAACCACAGGCTGTCTGCAAACATTAATTCAAACAGTGCAAAAGAAATGGCATGGGATGTGCTTGTGTCCTTTCTGTGTGGATTTTCTCCATTCTAGCAATGAGTTCCCTCACAGCAATGTTTGCTGAAACAGCAAATTAATTTTCTAGGATTTTATAGAAAGCAACATTTGAATGCCCATCTGCAAGTACTTACACCTGAAACCCAAATCTAAGCACACCACTCATCTAGCTAGAGATTTTAAACATACTGTCTAAGTGATGCACCCAAAACATCTGGATTTCGAAATTAAAAGGAAGGACTATGGCATGCTAACCATCCCTTTATGTTCTAGTTCCATCCATCAGCTATGACACACATGTTACCTTGATGAAACTAATAGAAATTATGTGGCTATCAGATTTAGAGCGGAGAGAAGAAAACAGCCTAAAGTTGACTTAAGCTCTGCTCGATTTCCTACTGTAACAATACTGTGTACTGTATACAGGAGGTCTTCAAACTGTATAGCAGTGGTCTTCAAACTTTTTTTCTTGGGACCCAGTTGCAAAAATCTTTTATGCCCAGGACCCGACAATCACATCTTTGAGCAACACATTACAGTCTTTTGGTGGTGGCAGCAGGGGGTGCCCCAACATAGTACTGAGTCCTGAACCTAGGTTTGAAAACCACTATTTTACAGCAGCAAACGCTGTAAATAATGATGACACTAGCAGGGGTTAAAGTAAGGCGGAATGCAGTGGAACGCTGTTCCCGGGCCCACCATTTTTAACGGTCTGCATTCCGGGGCCCCTAACAATAGAAATGGCAGGCGGAACGCAGCGTTCCGGTACGTACCCCCCCACCACAGACAGACTCAGCTCCCCCACAGGCTGCTTCGCATCACCATGGTGACAGAACTCTCCTGGAAGGGGCGGATGTGTAGTGATGATATCATCACAGACCACCCGCCACTCCACTCCTGCCTGAGAACGGCAGCTATGGTGGAACCTGCGGAGTCCAGCTGCAAAGAGGCAGCGAATCGGCCTCTAACCAGGAGGTGGTGGGGTAGTCTGTCTGACCGGGCAGTCTGCCTATTGGAGAAGGAGTGAGGAGGGGACTATGAAGCACTGGAGAGGGGAGTGGGTGGGGGGCTGGAGTGGGGGCTAGGGTTGGGGGGACTGGGTAGGTGTAGAAGGCGTTGGGGGTGCTGACTGGGTTGGAGTGGGGGAATGAGGACAAGAGAACTGAAGGTGGCTGAAGAGGTGTGGAGGGGGGTTGGGGGCTGAAGGAGGTAGAGTGAAGATGTGGAAGCTGGGGTGTGAGGGGTTAGGAGGGATGGACTGGGGACTTGGGGACAGGGAGTTTAGGGAATCGGGATGGGGCTGAAGAGGACATGGGGAAAGAGAGGCCTGATGGGGGATAGGTGTTTTGGGGGCAGTAGCTGGGGGGACAGTAGCTGGGGTGCATGAAGGGGGCCTAGAAATTTAAGAGGGTTCTAGAGCCTGCCAAATTATAGTTTAACCACTGGACAGAAGCTCTGGAAAACTGAGACAGAGCACTGACAACCCAGGGTCTTCCAGTCTGACTGACTGACTGCTATAACCAGACTTTGGGACACTTAGCCAAAACAAAGAAAGAATGCCCCTTCACTCCCATCCCCACCACAACCGGCAACAAAGCACTGTGGTCTCATGGTGCTGAGTTTCTAAAGAAGACTATTATTGATGATCATCAGCTGGAACAAGTCAAAGAAACTTGAATAAGGGCCACATGGTTCATCCCCTTAAAAAAGAAATCTTCTACCATACCACGCATCATAAACCTGATTCATTGTATTGGCCATAATTGAATAGATGGAATTCAGTGGATTACTTCTGATCTACATTTAGGTTGGCTAGGATCATGCCATAATTACTCTAAACATTATAGCCTAGATCCTTAGCTGGACCTGACCTTGAATTATTGTTTAACATTTGTGTCACGGTAATACCTAGAAGCCCTACAGCCTTAGGTGTTGTATAAACATATACTAGATGAAAATACTGGCTTCAAAAAGCTTACATTCAATGATACAGTATAAAAGGAGAATGGCACAAATGAGTAGGCAGGGCAGGGAAAGTAATAAAAAGGATGTTACAGCACAGACTGGCCATATGCACAATACATGGTGCTCACTGCTTCTGAATGACTCCTTGCCACTGGCCTAGTCCCTATCAGCTGGATTGTCTCTTACAGCTGCTACCTTGCTGTCTTGTGGACCATTACAGCAGAATGCTATAGCACAGTTTTCATAAGGGTAAGTGAGAACATGTTGCATTCCTGCCAGCAGCTCTGATGCATATGACACAGTAATGAGAATGCAGCCAAGAGTGCCGAGCTAATGTAATAGACATAATGAAGATTAATCTCTCCCCAGAGAGGAGGACATGCCTTCTTTGAGACCTCACACACTGCTACAACATTTGGAGGATCAAAACTGGGTCAATTCAAGCTAATGAATAGCAAACCTCTCTTGTTCTTAATTATGGGGTAGCGTAAAGGGATTTAAAATGATCTTCTCATTTCTATTCCAGCACGTTGGAAATGGTGAGACAGCCTGGAAGGAGCCTTTGCTTGCACATCCATGTGCCATCCTCCAGTAGGGTTAGAGAGCAGGCGCAGTTGCTAGCATGGTCCTGGGGCACTTTGCCTGGGACGCCCAGGGACTACATACTGTACAAGTGAGCAGTTCTGACATCACCACCCCTTTAGAGAAGCTCATGCCATGCCTGCACTTCCCACCGCATTAAGACCTTGCAGGTGCAAAGGCAGACAAAGCAGGCTCCTTGAATCCTCTGCCATCTTGTGCACCCGTGCAAGGTGAGATGCAACCTAACCCACAGGCATCCAAAAAAGACCAAAGCACTACACAGCATTAGACAGTCTTACAGCTCAGGCACATGAGTCCATTAGGGCAGATATGGGTTCAGCTCAGTGCTCTGCCACAGCTTTCCAGTGTGACTTGATGCAAATCACTTGAGTGTACAGTGCCTCAGTTTCTCATTGATAAAATGACGACAATAATGTCCGCTGCACCACAAGCTCTACATACCACTTCACCCTCCCTGAGATCCTCTGTGCTGGGGGAAATTTCATCTGTTACTTGAAAAGATGCAGTCCTGAAAGTTACTGCAGACCTGCCACACTCACCAAGTTTGGTTGTGATCATCAGTGCAGTCCTTAGGATGTTTGTCTCATTAAGTCATGCCTGGCAAAAACACTACTCATCAACTTCCTGTAGATGAGTAAAATAGCATCGGTTCTCAGTTTCAGCATTCTTTTGGTTAGAGTGGGCAAAGAGATTTTGGCTCAAGACTGGTAAACGTTCAGGATGTTTTTGTAATGCTGTTGTAATTTAGCCACCACACATTTTTACCATGCCAAAGAAACAAACAAGACGCAAGATGTAGAAGAGTTTCCACTGATTGCTCAGGTTTTGCTGCATGTTCTCACTTGAATTCTAACTGATCTTGGCTCAGGTCCCGGATTTGAGGCCATCAACAAATTTTAAAGCAATAAAGTTGATTTAATTTTCATGCAAGGTGCTTGATATTCAGGAAGAGCAGCGATAACCCCTTGATATGAGCATGGTAGGAGCATCCAAACAATTTCATTTTGCTGTCTGGGAACAGCCTGTGTATAATAATAAAGCCCAATAAGTATTCATCAGGGGGTTCCTAAATGGATTGAGTTTCAGTAGCTGGCTATGCTGCTACAGTAACCTTTGGCATGCTACAAGGGTCCAGTATAAATAAATACTAGTCTAAACAGGAAACGATCCTGATGTCAGAAAGACAACTCAAAAGCAAGCGATTAAAGAACACCAACTACAACAAAATAATATTGTACTAAGACTTGCTAAAATCAACATGGAAAGCAACAGTAAATTCAACCTGGCAGGGAAAGAACAACAAAAGTGACAGACTTTGCCAATTTCCAGGCCATGAAGCAAGCTATAGGTCCTCTTTCCAGTTATTCTGGCTTATACTCAGAGGTCTTTTCTATGCCAAAAAGTATTCTGCAGAAGCCTGCTTTGTTCTCACTTGTTGTCATTTTATGAGTACGATCCAGATGCCCTCCAACCCAGGTTTCTCCACTCATGGGTATGCTGTCAATGCACTGCACTTAATTTTAAATCACTGAGCTCCTATTAGCCTTGATGGGATTTGCACTCATTGTTACAAAAATGCCTCCTCTAGTTTAGAAGATCCCTGATTCTCATCCTTTGTTTTAGAGTTCCAGATAGGGACTTACACAATCCTATGGCTAGGAAGCAAATATAAAATCGTGGTCCCACTGAAGTCAGTGGGATTCCTCATTAATATCAATAGGATCCATATTTCTCTCTTAGTATCTCCTCCTACCACTACTCTATCTAGGGCTCTGGCCAAAAGTCAATTTTATCCTCTCTCAATAGCTGAGGAAGGGTTAATCCTATTAGATCTGAAAGCTCTTGCCTTGAACAATACCTTGCAGTGATAAGCTTGGCATCTCCAATGCCTCCAAAACTACGTGTGTAACCAGCTACTAAGGATAATATGGGCATTATGAAAGTATGCCAACAATCTGACTGAGGTTTGTACTATGCAGGTGTCCAGAATAACAGGTTGGGACCAGTGATATGAGGCAATTTGTTGCCAATACTTGTCATGAGATCATATTTGTATAAGGGTGCCAGAGTTTTGGGAAACACAATTTATCTTAGATACCGGCACTGTTTGGGTGGTTGAAGAGCCTCGATTGAACAATATATCCAAAGCCTGGGTGTATGCTGTATATCCAAACACACTGCCCAAGAGGCATGCAAGTGTTTGGTAAAGCGGACACTTTCTCACATGGCACTGCTAAGGCATATGAGCATCCAGTATGCACCTACAGGACCATATTACTTCCAAAAATCATACATGCCCCCACAGGATCAAATTGCCTCCAAGGCATGAATGCTTCCTGTCTAACTATATTTCTTGTCATGTTACTGCTGATAAAGAATGACTTGGTTAGATAACTTAGATGGCCTCACCTGAGAAGAAAGGCATAGAAGAATTCCTCTAATAAACATTCCTCATCCTGCTGGCTATTGATGGCAAATAGACAGGCCTTTTCCTTGAGGCTAAACATAAAAATCAAACACCAGAATCTCTTCCTTGGCAGTGCTTCATCAAAGTGCTTTATAAAGGAAGCAAGCAACTGATGGAAGAAATGAATGGCAGAAGAGGATGAAGGGACCTCTCTGATTTCACACAGGTAGGCAATAGGTCTTGGATTAGAATCTCAGTCTCCCAATTTTCAGATCAGTGTCTTATCCCCAGGACTACACTGCCTGTCTCCCAGCATGATCTGAACTTTACCACTCTTCTTACTGACAGTTGTATTCAAAGAATCTACAGCAGGGGTAGGCAACCCCCGGCTCATGTACCCACAGTGGCACCCAAGACCATTCAGAGCAGCACGCATCACCCTCTGTAGTACCACAGAAATTGCCATTCCTGCCACCAAAAGCCACTCTGAGCAGCTTCCTTCGGGTGCAGCTGGGACACAGGGCATTTCCCTATGCCTATGCCTCCATGTGACATAGAATAAGCTACCTGCAGTAGCCCCTCTCTGTAGTGTGATGCTCCCCAAAGGAGCCACTTTGGGCAGCTTCTTTCTGCAGCATGCCTGGGAATCCCTGAAAGGAGCCACTTCTTCTCATGGCATGCCTGGGGACCCTTGTCCCCAGGCACACCGCCAAGATGAGCCACTCTGGGCAACTTCTTTCTATGGCATGCCTGGGATGCACTCCCACTCCAGCTGTGACTGCTGCTGAATTTGCAGGCAGCTGCCACATTTTTTCACCAGAGGGGGCTGCCAGCACCAGCTGAGGGTCGGGGAGGAAGGGATGGTACAGAGGCTGGCAAAGGTTGCAGACTCCTGGTCTACAGCACACCATGAGGGATTCCACAGCCCGCTCAGTAACTCTCATGTTAATATTTTCCTCCACTGACAACCATGAACCATGTATCATCTGCCCTCAGAGTATAGTTAGCCTTCTTGGAAGCACACCTCCTGTAAAAGCAGCAATTTTTTTCCCCGCCCCTCCCCAGTTCCATTTTGTCCATCTCAGTGTCGATGTGGAACAGCCTGCGCCTTCCACTTGCAAGCAGCCTGTCTCTTCGTTCACTGTGTATGAGCCTTTCGCTTAAACAGGAGCACCTATTCGTCGACCTAGTTCCACTGAAGATGGTTCTCTCCCTCGAGCTGGAGCATCAACATCGCACTCCTCTGCTGTCCACCATGCCGGGGTTTAAACCCTGCCCCAAATGTGGCAGGGCCTTCCCGCAGGATGATCCCCATGAGAAGTGTCTCCGGTGTCTGGGCGAAAGCCATCTGGTCACCACTTGCTCCATCTGCTTGTCCTTCAAGCCTAGGATAATCAAGGACAGGGAGCAAAGGGCAATGCGTTGGCCTCAGGGCAAGTACAGCAGCTTATCCCTGAGGCCTCGGGGTCATGTACGGCACCATGTGCTGGCTCAGCATCGGAGTCTTCCCAGCACCGTGCCCCCATGGAGCGTAAGACCAGCTCTGTACCGGTGATGGTACCGAGACGTTGACACTGTTTCGAGTACACCACTTGCATGTGGTGTTGCAGGGGCCAATCGCCTATTAGCTCTGGGCTCCAGTGTTTCCCCGGTAACCTAGGAAGAGGTTTTCTCTCTTAGGTCCTCCCTACTCCACTCCTTCCAACATCAGCCCTGCTGTGGGACACGAAGCGCACCAAATTCACAGTTGTTTCTGGTCCCTGGTCTAAATGTGCGTCGCTCTACTGGACTGGGAGAGGATGGGATTTCCCTTCGCTCTCCCCGCTTCCTGGGGTGTCCAGTATCCACCGGTGCCAGCCTGGCAGCTCCAAGGTCTCTTAAATTCCTCTACAAGTGTTGTGCCATCATGTGCTACTGCCAGAATACTCAACTCTCTGGCTCAGTATATCTCTACCAATACCTTTCAGGTACTCTTCTTGATGATGCATTCCTCGGTCATAGCCGTGATGTGTCTTATCTCAAATCTTAGAGTACGGTGACCTCAGGCCATTCTGCCCTCACACACTAACTAGTGCTTGGGCAAACTGGGCCTCTGATCCTCCACTGGGTTAGATCCTGCCATTCTGGATTGTTCTTGCCTGGACCATGGTTCTTAGGTCAACACTCTAGATCCTCCAAGGACCTTATTCGTTGGGCAACTACCAGTGTTGGAGTGATGCTTTGCTGAGGGTGGAAGAGCCAACTCTACCCGCCATCCATCACCATGGCTAGCAGTCACCTATTACTGAATGTATCCGAGCAGCGCTTGAAGAATGGTGGGTTACTTACCAGTAACTGTCCTTCTTCGAGATGGGCTGCTCAGATTCATTCACAACCCTTCCCCTGTCCCTGCATTCAGAGTTGGCAACTCCTAGGAACTGGGGAGGGGCCGGGCGACGGCCACATGTATAGCTATGGGGAGGCGAGGGGGTGGTGGCCGCCAGCCCTCTTCTGACAAGGTAGGGCAAAAGGTTCCGACCAATCGTGCTCTGTAGCATGGATACACCTATTACTGAATGAATCTGAGCAGCCCATCTCGAAGAAGGACAGTTACTGGTAAGCAACCCACCATTAATTTCTCTGTGCCCATATCCACACTCACATTTTAGCAATGGAGATCATGGGCACTTTGGGGCAGAGACCATCTCTACCAATATATTTGTACACCGCCTAGCTGCTAGCAGAATGGAGCCCTAACCTAGACACTGCTGTAACCCAAGTACTAAACAAATAAAAAAGCTTTGTAGCATAACAAATGTTTGTTTCCTCTCACCAGATGAAGAACTCTGTCAATCACTACTTCATAAAGCATCATACTCTCCCTCTGGGCCACACAAGACAAGCCCCCACCCACACAGAGAGGGAATCTAAGAAAACAAAATGACTTGATGTTCTCAACACAAATCAAAGCAACAAGCGTTTGTCTGCTGGAAGCCCAAGTAGAAGCAAGTCCACCCCACACAATGCTGTCGTGCCAGCTGCAGTCTTACATAGGGAAAACATGGTGGGTCTAAAGAAAATCTGTGACTTTGCATGTGTCCTTGCAAAGCTCCACATTGGAAGGTAAGTGGAATGGGAATAGCATCTCCTGCACTGAACTTTGGCCTACATGTCCAAGCATAAAAAATCCCTCGCCCCGCCACCGTCCCCGATAGATTTCATTTTCTAACTTGTTCAGTACTTTTGTACTCTGTGCAGCATGGAGCATGATAAAAAGGGACCCCATTAGAGACCATCCATTAATGGTCAAGTATTCAGGTGTCCCATTACAGATTCAAAAGACAAGTTAGCAGTTTATGGACTACTGATTACCACAGTGCCACACACTATAGCTGGGGAAAGTTTTTTGGATGAATAGCTTATTTGTCAAAAATTTCACTGGGGATGGAGCGCGGAAGAAATGAAGCATTTAGCAAATTCTGCGAATAGTTTTAGCTGGAGAAAACTGACTATTTCTCTAAAACAGCATTTCCCAACCAATGTGTCATGACACACAGGTGTGCTCTCAGGCTGAAGCAGGTGTGCCAGGGAATTTTTTGAAAAACTACTCAAAGAATTCTGGATTGGCTCATGAATATTCATTTGAAGACTATATGTTGGTGTGCCTCAAAATAATTAGAAGTCTCAAGGTGTGCCATGACAGAGAATAGATTGCACTGCTCTAAAACATCAAAACGGTTCATTTCAGCATTTTTGGAATGAAATGTTCATATTTGTTTTTTCAAAACAATGTTTCATACAGAAAGTTAGCTAGATTTATTTTAAAAAATAAAAATCAAAAGACAGTAAAAACACAAGAAAAAATAAAAAAAATTGTTTCACAACAAACTGTAATTTGTTTCTTTGTTTGTTTGTTTGTTTCAGTAAGGGGAAAAAATCAAAATGTTTCGATTTCACAGAAATCTGAAATAAAAAGGCAAAAATTTTGCAGTATGGCCACCAAACAAAAAAAAGCATCAACCAAATCAACCAAACAAAAACCCAAACCACATGTATTGGTTCAGCTCTACTCGTCAGTGCCATCATCTGAGAATGGAAATTCCTGGGCAGCTAGAATTCAGTGACTGATGCACACAGCAGAAGTGTTCTGCTTAGAGTCCCTGGGAATGTTAATGATTGTGCCATATCGGTAAAAGGTAAACGTATCAAAGGCAATCTGCATATTGGAAGAGTGTTCAGTAGCTTTACTACGGAACAAACAGTGTAGTCTGTTTGCATGTCAAGCCCCGTTACTGAATGGCAAACAGAATCCACCCTTGTTTGGTTTGCACTGTAGCATAGCAGCTACTGCATATCCTATGACTTCTGCTTTTGAGTAACACAATCTCCCATTAAACAAATAAAGAAATTTTCCCTAGCTTTGCCAGACAAGGACTTAGGGAGGGTTACCTTCCTCTGGGCCACGCTGCAGAACTGTCATTTCCTAAGATTAGGTGAACCTATCTCCTGGGATGAACTCCCTGCACGGACGGTTTTGTTCCTTCCTGTCTCCTATCTGTAGGGCTCTTCTGTTCCCAAGACAGGACTGCATGGCACACACACTGACAGAACAAATTCGCTTAAAGTTTACAGTGATGCCCGAGGCAATTAGGCACCCAACTCCAGTTGAAACTCAGTAGGATTTAGGTGTCTAATTATCTTAGTCCCTTTGAAAATCCCAGATCTGGTTATTTACATTAGGATTATCCAGATAAAAACCCCATTTCCAAATACATAAAATAATTGGCACCAGGGTCAATTTACACCAAGTCACCATCACTGTGCCCTTCCCAACACTGAAAATACCTATATTTTCCACCCCTTTGTGATTGATACAGGTCAAAAAATGCCTTACAAGTTGTAAGAGCAACTTCTCTAACTTTGTGGGTCCGGTGCTTTTCACTAGCAGGGGGAAGGGATACACCTTTGTGCTTCAGTACTGCCCCCTCTAGAAATGGGGGAAGGTAATTGTGTTACTCTAAAATGGCTTCAAGTCCCGTCTTTGGGCCAGGGAGCCCTCTCCTCTTTCTGGGGCCAGTTGGGAGAGCCTGAGCCCACCCTCTGTCCAGCCCCCTACAAGTAGCAGCGTCGTGCTGCCGGTTTCTAGAATGTTCCTACTTCCTCTCAGTTCCTTCGCCACAGCCCATGGCACAACTGTGCACACCCTGTCTAAGCCAGGCTGCTCCTGGCCTCCACGCCTAGAGAGTCCCTCAGTCTCTGGTATCCCAGTTGGCCATGAAAGCGCCAAGCAAACACTCAATTCAGTTGCCTCTCTGGCAAGGCCCTTTCCTTCAGGCCTCCGAGCCTGGAAAGGTCCTCAGCCTACTCGGCAGGACCCTCCCCAGCCTCTTGCCCGTGGGGCTCTTCCTCCAGTGCTCCACTCCTCCTCCGAACCCTCCTGGTTCTTGGCCATGTTTGCACCTCTCAACTCTCTAGCAGCGCAGCCCTACAACTCCCACCATTCACTCCTGTCTGGCTGAAGAAGAGGCTTTTAACAGGCCCGTCTCTCCATGAGACGAGAACTGAAACAGCCAGGGACTCTCCAGATCAGAAGTGAAGTGTGGGGAATGGAAGAGCAAGCTGGGTCATAGGGGTCTGGACTCAGCTTCATAAGCAAATCTCTCTCTGGCTATTTAGGTAGGGGTTCAAAGAGTATTACGGAGACAGGCCTCCATATCCCATTTCAGTTATGGGGGTTGCGTACCTCACTCCCATAGGCTCCTTTGGAACTCCTCACTGTGAAACCAGAGTGTCTTTATGAACATGGGAGCCTGGCAGAGGGCCAACCCTACTGTAGCTCTCAACAGGCCTCCTGCCCCCAACATACAATTGTGATAATACATATCTAAAAGGTGCTGTGCAAGATATCAACTGGTAACATCATACTTGATGTGTGTACAGATTGTGTACAAATAGGTGTGTGTGTGTGCACACATGCTGGAAATATGTTCTGAAAATGTATTTGGGAGGCACTGCCTAAACTTAGCCTGCCTTAGACAAAGGAAAGTTGGATGAGGCAGAGAACCCACAGGTGTGTGCATTGAGCTGCTAGGCTTGAGCAAGTCAGATGATTGCCTTAGCAATGCAAGTGGCTCTGCAGTGGCTCAGCTGCATTCATTGAGTACCTGACCACTGGGCATGGGCAGCTGTAGGACCTCTTTAGTGACACATGTGGGGTGGAATACAAATACATTGTTTTCAGCACCCTCTAAGAATGGCAGCTTGTCAGATAGTCTCGCCATGAAGGAGTGAGCCAAAGCCCAATTGGAATCAATATGAATCTTTCCACTGCCTTCATCTGAAGGGGTATGGAGACTCAGCTCTCTTATCACGGTAGAAGATTGCTATGGAGGAGGGTTGAGGTACATTAGCAGGGGGCTGGGAGAAATGTGTTTGGTACATGTTCTCCAGGTAGGAAGATAATTGGAAGGAAATTAATTTTTAAAAGCCCACTGACTATCTAATAGTTATTCAGAGTCAGATCCTCAACTGATGTAAATAAGCACAGCTTCACTGAATAGAATAAGGACCATTTTTTACCAGTAGACAGCTAGACCACAGTCTTCTCCTACTTGCCATTTCGGTTTCCTTTCCCTAACCAGAGCATGAACTCTCCACTTACATGTTATCAGCCTTGGGACATTGCTTTCTTAATATGAACAAAGCAAGATGAGAGCTCTTCTTGATGCCCTACCAAGCTGCAGGAAGAAATCATGCTAGCAACAAAGCTATTAGGCATTTCACTCTTTTGAGACTCAGACTCATTAGGCCCTAATTCTACATCACATGTAATGGGATTACTGACTTTAATCACACATTTGTTGCAGCCAGGAAGTGTGCAGGTTGGCCTAGTGGTTAGGACCAGGATTCAGGCCTAGAGGTCAGAGCAGAAGTAGGGTGACAAGCCAAGGGCCTGAACAAGAAACCAGCAGTCAAGCCAAAGGCCAGAAACAGAGTCATGAGTCTAGTTGCCGTTTGTAACTGAATTCAAGGATTAGAAGTCAAGCCAAGGGTCAAGGCTAAAGAACAGAGCTAGGATCCATTTGTTGTAGCAGCAAGCCAAGCACTGCCAATTTGTACAGGCAGCTTCCTGGAACTTCCTCTATGCTTAAATCATTTACATGGACCAATCAGATGTCCTGGGATGCTGCCATTTAGGTCTTCCATGAACAGCACTTTGTCTCTCAGAGTTTATAGTGCACTGAGCATGGCTCATCCACAGCTGGTGTTATGGATACATGCTTCCTGCTGCCCTGCAGACCCCGGCTCTACTCCTTAGATCAGTGGTTTTCAAACTTAGGGTTGGGACCCAGTACTGGGTCACTGCACTCCCTCCTGCCACTGCCAAAAGACTGGAATGCGTTGCTCAAAGTTTTAATTGTTGGGTTGCAGGCATATGTGATTTTTTTCAACTGGGTCCTGAGGAAAAAAGTTTGAAAATCACTGCCTTAGATCCATTCCTATTCAACAAAGCACATGCTAAATTTTAGGTACATGTTTTGTTGACTAAGGACCATATTATTTGTACATATAGAATTAAACACATGATTATGGTCCGAGACTAAGGTTTTAATAGAGGATCTAAATGTGGATTTGGACTCCTTGCCCCCGCCTCCCCAAACATGCCCTGAAGCCCAGAGCTGCAAAAGGCATACAGGTGTCTAGCTGCCGTTAATTTCAACTAGGGCCAAGAATTGGGGCTCAAGGGACTTTGATGTCCAAGTCCCACGGACTTTCAACAGGATTTAGGACTTGTCCACATCATAGAGTAATGCACCCTGGTGGGGTAGGGTGCACTTCTGAAATCATATGCAGCACACTAATTGGTCTATGTGGATCCTGCAGATGTGCTTTAATGTTTGAAACAGAACTACGTTAAACTATAAAAGGGAATTTTATGTAGTGTGCACCAACAGAGTCTATGAGTAATTAGAGTGCCACAAATTAGTGTGCTTTAGAGGTCACACTCCTCTATATTGCATTAGCCCACAATGTAGACAAGCCCTTAGGCTTCTAAAACACTAACATGCACTGGAAAATTTCACCCTTGGTGCCTAACTTTAGGCATCTACATTTGGAAACACTGACCTTAACCTCTGTGCTTCTGTTCCCCACCTCCATCGAATGACCTCTTTACAATAGATTTGTGAGTGTAAGTTAATGTTTGTAAAGCATTTTAATAGGATGAAATGTATGACAATTAGGGGATAATTACTGAACTGATTAAAAGACTCAACTACCGAACCTGAACTGAATGAGAAAATTGAAAGCCAGATGATAATACACCAAGAGCCTAAGAAACAATCCATTAATAATTAGTTGATTTCTAGACCTTAAAACAGTGGCCTGTTTACATAATCAGCTTTCAATCATGATTCTGTAAATAACCACATGGTGCATACAGCAGTGCATTGAAAATGAGTCAGTGTTTTTACTTCTCCAGAACATACTGCAGAAGCCATTGCAACACTTCACTGCCTCTCCATAAATAAGTTGTTCCCCACTCCCCCTGACCTCATGGACATAGTGTTCTAGTAAAATCATTAAGGGCAGGCTAAAGTAATTTAAACACATTTACACACTCCACAATAAATGATCTCTAGCATCAATTCTTTGTATGAGTAAACTGGTCCTCAGAAGTCAGAGGACCCCAAAAGCGCTTATTTGTGGTTGTCCCTTTCCTTTCTAGACATTAATTAGAAGCCAGTCTTACTTATTGATTGCACCTCTCAACTACAGGATCTTGTTTACACTGTAAGCTTCTTGCGCTTTGTGGCTAGGCCAGGATTTACAGTGCTTGCAAAAGTGCACAGGTCTAAGTTCACCAAAGTGCATGCCTGACTTTAAAACACACACAGAATCACAGAACATTAGGGCTGAAAGAAATCCCATAAGGTCATCTAGTCTAAAAGCCGAACTATTCCCACTAAGTCATTCCAGGAGAGTTTTGTCGAATGGGGTCTTAAATATTTCCAAAGATGAAGATTCCACCACCTCTCTAGGCAACCCATTCCAATGCTTCACCACCCTCCTAGTAAGAAGCTTTTCCTAATATCCAACCTCGACTGCCCCAGCTGCAGCTTGAAATCATTGCTCCCTGTTCTGTCCTCTGTCACCGCTGAGAATAGCCTAGCTCCCTTTCTCTTTGGAGCGCCTCTTCAAGTAACTGAAGTTGCTATCAAATCCCCCCTCAGTCTTCTCTTCTGCAGACTAAATAAGTCTAGTTCCATCAGGCTCTCCTCATAAGTCATGTGCTCCAGCGCCCTAATAATTTCCATTGCCCTCTGCTGGACTCTAATTTGTCCACATCCTTTCTGTAATGAGGTGCGCAAAACTGGACACTATTCCAGATGGACCCTCACCAGTGCCAAATAGACTGGAATAATCACATCCCTCAATATGCTGGCAACACTGATACCAATGAAGCCCAATATGCTGTTGGCCTTTTTGGCAACAAGGGGACACAGTTGATTCATACCCAGTTTCTCATCCACCATAACCCCCAGGTCCTCTTCTACAGAGCTGTCACTTAGCTGATCAGTTCCCTGCCTGTAGCAGTACATACAATTTTTCCATTTTGCACTTGTCCTTGTTGAACCTCATGAGATTTCATTTGGCCCAATACTCCAATTTATCTAGGTCTCCCTGAATCCTGTCCCTACACCCCAGCATATCACCATTCCCTCCGCCCCCTACAGCTTGGTGTTATCCACAAACTTGCTGAGAGTGCAACCTATCCCATCATCCAAATCACAGTCCCATTGAGATTGAGAAGTACCTAAGTACACGCTTAGTGTCTTCTTGAGTCAAAACTGAAGCACATTTATTAAATATAATAAATAAGTAATGATATGTTAATGGTTTATTTGTCTGCAAACAGATCAGGTAATAGGTATGCAGATGAAACTGTTAGACAAATTTGTATGCATCATTTCTGCATGCAGTTGTCCTGATTACACCTACATTCCTGCTAACTGTGCAACTGGTTGACCCAGCTACCATGGTCACTGCACTTGGAATCACTGTGTTAACAAATTGCGTGTGCATTTTTGCATATCCAGTTGCACAAATGCAATTTTTGATAGTCAGACTCATATTCAGACCATCGGCACTTTTTCTGTCACTCATGAGGTAATCCACAGGTAAATTTGTGTCTGTACAATCAGACATGTGTGTGTTTTCATTCTTAGTTCTAAGTACAATAGTATTCACACCAAGAGAGAAAACTGGGAGAAGCAGAGAAATGCAGAGCTCAGTCAGTCCAGCCTTAGTACATTGCTGGTCCTGTGACTAGTAACAGCAGCTTTAATCTGCAATAGCTCAATAGCTGGTATAAACTGCCCCAGCCTCATTTCCTGCAGTGGAGCCATGCTGATTTCAATGCAGGCTGACGTTCTGTTTGCTGTTGCAGGGTAACAGTCTCACAAGTGCCTAAGTGACACAGGACTCTAAATCCCTTTGTCTATCAATAAGGCTCCTACACGCTTTGGGTAAAACATAGAGGGCCAGTAGCTCATTTTTCCGACTGCTGCAAATCAGGAATAACTCCACTAAAGCACATATAGTTACAATAGAGTAAGAGACAGAAAAAAAAAAAGCAGGCCCATATTGTGCCGTCCATCACAGACGGGTATATCCACAGACTGTCAAATAAGGATCAAGCTGGTAAGAGTTACTTTTACTTCCATCTGCTGCTATCACCAGTTCTTAGGAAACTGACAGAAAAACATTCAAAAATAGTATCCTAGTGCCAAAGCTTTAACTAAAAATGTAAATAGGCTTCACAGGAAACACACCGATTTACACCTATTGAGTATCTAGCCCTGCAATATCTATAGGCCAAGTTCTGCAGTCTTTTCTCAGGCAAAGTTCTCATTTTTCCCATCACCTCCCCAAACGCCTTTGAAAGCCACTTTGCCCTCTCCTTCCTTTACACTTTGCTGAGATGGATTTCACTGGTCTCCTGTTTATATAGAATTTCCCATCAAGACTCCTTCAGGGCCTTTCAGGTTTCCTTAGGCAACTTCCCCACAGTCAGAGACTCTTGAATGCTGCACTCCTAAACCTTGTGCATATTCTGGAATGGAGCTGCTGTTTGATCTCACATCCTGGAAGCTCCATGAGTGTCACTCATGGCTCATATTCCATGAGGAGGTGCAGGCAGACCAGTCCCTGGCTCTGTTAATGCATAGCTATCAAGTTAATGGTGATGTAGAGCAATCTTGTGTGACCCCTGGAAGCATGTTCCCTCTTTACTTTTTCCACACAGCTAATCATTAAACCCTTTCACAGTCACCGGAGGTGCTGGCCTGCCTACAAGCCACCCTTATCTGCCATATTTATTTCCTGATCTGCTTTCTCTTAACTGGTGTACTTAAAGCACCCAAGAATCACCTGATGGTTTTTACTGCCTGTATTCCATGCCAAATGGGTCTGTGCTGTGTCAGCTGCAATATTTACAGCATGTTATTTTCTCCTTGCCCACGCATCAACATAAAGGATGTTTTGCCCTTTGCCTCTGTCTGTACACTGCCCCTCATTCCACAAAGCGGCATGTATTATAGTAATAAATCCTACCATTTCTTATCTTTGCCTCCATCCCCCTTCCCAAAAGTCAGAACACCACCTTCCCTTTCCCTCCAGCTAAAGTTAATACACTGCTATACACAGTGTTTCAGCTTTACAGAACTGACCTATATTTATCCTAATTAACTCATCTGGTTTTGAATGTCTCCCCTTCCTTCCTTCTCCCCACAAAGCCTTAATTCACAAGTGAAGGATGGAGAAATCAGAGTATTGGACCTACAAATTAAGTATAACATTATCTCTAAGAAGTCTGTCCTTCAACAAAATAGACGGTACCTACAGATACATCAGACTGCCCCTGAGTTACAAACAACAGGATTGGTAGACTAATGGTGCAGTTTATGTCATTTGCCGCATACGAATTCAAAGCATCAGCCTACAGCTAACTTTAGTTTTGCACATGGTGCTGACTCTTGAGATCCTAATTCAATAGAACCAATGGAAGTTTTCCTGAGCAAGGGCTGAAACATGACCCTAAGCCTAAGAGAATTTTGCCCAAGTAACCAAAAACAGAGAACGTAAGGATTCAGCACCGATCCCATCCCATGACAGGCAATGGAAAAGCTCTCACTGATTTTAATGAGAGCTTGACTAAGTCTCTCACTCCATAGCATACACTGGACAGTTGCTTCCAGCATACACCTGACCTAAGATACAAGAGATGTAGAGCAAGTATTATGCAGAACACCCTATGCTACATATGGGACAAGTTTTACAAAAGCAATGAAAACAGGCGTGTGGTATTTCACACTCAAGGTCATTTTCCCAGTGGTTCAATGACATCTCAGACAAAGTCCTGGAGCACAAGAACAAACACGCATTGTGGGAGGATTTTCTCTTTCCTGCTTACATTTATGTGAATATGTTTTAGGGGAATTCAAAACCACTGAACAGGGGATGTACATGGAATAACCCTGAAGCAGGATTATAAGCAGTTACTTAACCTCAGTATATGACAAATGGCTGACTCAGCAGCAGCAAAAACAAAGTCTACAACTGCAAACGTTTAGAGAGTTTCCTCTTTCTGGAAACACAAAATTGCCAGTAATTCAAAGAATTTTCAAACATGAACAAGAGACCAGAAACCATTAGATCAGGGGTCTCAAATACACAGCCCCTAAAGCTATTTCCCGCAGCCCACAACAACACTACTGTTACTGATATTTGCAAAATTGTTGTATGGAAAGGTTTCAGTGGTGTGGCCCTCGAGCTAACATACCAGTCCTCATACGGCCCTCGTGGTGGTTTGAGTTTGAGACCCCTGCATTAAACTTACGTGATCCCTATAGTCAGAGAAAACAAAGTCAAGTTAGCATTGAATGTCTCATCAGGGATTCTTGTGATTTCGGAATGTGACTGAGTCCACCATCTGTCAAAGAAGTGAAAAATGGCCCAGACCCTGAAGGCAAGTCTTCCTGGATCCAATTCTGATCACCCATTCCACCATCATAAGGGAGGAGTCACTCAGGGAGAGTCAATGCTGCATGAAACAGTGGGAGAGCAGGCTCAGTTTCCCCAACCTCTGGGAGATTTGTGTGAGTAAGGCCTAAGGGTACGTTTACAGTTTTAGCTCAAACAGTAGCAGTAATGTGGAGGCAGTGGGGACTAGGCATGAGCATTGCACGCCTGCTCAGGATACTGGATATGGCCTCATTGCTACTATTATCTGAGTCAGTTAGATCAAAGCCAGCCCAGATGTGGCTACACATACTGCAGTCACAACTGCAGTCTATACAGACCAGGAGTTAGACTTTCAGGGTTTGGTCTGGCCCATGAGTGTTTTGCACTACTATTAAACCCAGCAAAAAGATCTCACTTTTATCAGAGGTCTGTGAAAAGCAAAACCCAATTAAGCCCTAGTGTTGGGCCTGAACCAGCCACTCTGAGCTAAATACCCATGGTGGAGGGTGAAATTCCTTTTTCCAGTGTTGGGCCCAGTTATCATAAGGAAGTCAAAGCTAAACACCAACTCCAAACACACCAAACACTGGGGTGTTCAAAATCCAGACCCAGCTCTGGATTGCACAGCAAGAGCTTATCCTAAGTGAGCACAATTCCTTGGACATGAAGTGGGACCATGCTGGGACATGTGCAGCCAGGAGACCTAGGAGGAAGCCTGCAGACAAGCAAACAGGATTAACACTATGATCATCTTGGCTGGAAACAGTTTTTGCATCTCCTTCTGTCTGGCTGACAATCATATAGGTTCAGGCAACAGCACGGGATAGTAACTTCTATCTGTTTATTTCCCTTAAAGACTCTTCATTCTTACAGAAGAGAAGATGTAAGAGGAGGAAAAGAATTTGGTGCAACTGGTTTGCCATTTCTGGAACCAGAGGAGTGGGGCAAATACTGAATCATTGTTAGCATGTTTAACTTTCTGCTCACGTCAAACCAGTCCATTCTGAAGCTCTTTGACAGAATGAAGTGAGCATGTGACTGATCGTGCACCCTTTCTGACCACCAAAGAGAATATCAAACATGGTGTGCTCCAAAGCTGTAATTTATAAGTTATGCACACATGTGCATAAAAAATTGAATGTGCAAATGAGTACTTGTGCATGCAAGTGCCTGGTGCACATGCAATTCCCCATTTTGCAAGAGTAAATTTTCATTTTTCTTTCAGTCAGCTCTGAGAGAAATGGGTCCCCTCTAATCTGTAGCAGCAATCAAAGAGCTAGAATTTGGAAAAGCAACTATCTAGTGTTGTGTACACCACCTAGCACAAGGGGGCTGTGGGCAGTGTTGCTCTTAGATGTTGCCATCTTTGCTATTATACAGATCTTCCTTGGGTGTCTCTTTTTTTAAGTCATTTAAAATGTGTGAGAATTTAATGCTGTTAAAATGTGCTGGATTGACAGCTGTGGAAACAGATATCCTCTGTTTACCCACAAATAGCATCTTCCCCTTACGCTGCTCTCTGTGCACCCTGACCCTGAGACTGCAGAGGTCTCTTCTAAGGACAAGACTGGAGTTCCACTCCAATGAGTCTTGGCCTCTGTTGAAACTGCCAACAATGATGCCAGTTGTGGTGGTTATTTACTGTGATGTGAATTCCAGGCAAATGGGACCAGAACTCAAGTGCCCAAACCTCTTTCATACAAGCTCCTGAAAAGCCAACAAGAGTCCAAAGGAGAGAACAGTTTCTTCATTCAAAATGTCTCATCCTTATTACAATTAGCCAACAGTTGAATCAACTATGCAATGATATTGGACCAGTGTGAGCAAAAGTGATAAACAAATGCCTAACATTCTTTCATTTTTAATACCAACTGTTCAGTTTCTGATGTTTTGACTAAACGGGACAAGGGACCACATTTACTACTGATCAACTTAAAGAGAAGGTGCTGTACATACAGTGTTTATTATTTGTAATGCAGTACTGTTGGGGACCACAATCACAGCCTAGTTGCGCTAGATGCTGTACAAAAGCATAATAAAGATAGGCTCCCTGGACCAAAAAGTTTATGCTCAATCATTTCAGTCAAACTAATTTGAACAATCACTGTATGTGACAACATACAGGTCAGGTGACTGAATTCTGAGTTGCTGTATGCCAACTCTTCCCTTACTTATCCACATCTGTATTTGATGTAGGACAGGCTTGTCCAACCTGCAGCCCAGGGGCCAAACTCCAGCCCACCAAGGGCTTTCATCCCACCTGTGGACTGATGCTGAAAGAGCCTGGGAGCTGGGGCCCTTCTCAATTTCCCACCCTGTGCACAGCTGCAGAGAGGGCTGGCCTGGCTGGAGAGCTGTTCAGGGGCTGGACTTCCCTGAGCAGTGCTTGGCAGGGAGTGAGGAGAGCAGAGTTGGTGGGGTCCCTGTCAGGAAGTAGCTGAGTCCTGCCACCCAGCTGCTCTGCTCCGCCCAACTTACCCTTCTTTCCCTCCCTGCCTCTGCCAGGCTCCCCTGTCCTGCCTTGCTCCCCACGCTCTGCCTTCTGCCTCACACAGGCACCTCTGCCCAGTGCAAGCAAAAGCAATGCCAAATATCACACTGATTATTATTTTATTAACATTTATTAATAAGATAGATTTGTATGTCTTATCTATCAAAACTTTTCTCATTGGCCCCCAACAGAGAAAAGAATTGCAATGTGGCCCCTCACCCAGAAAGGTTGGACACCCCTGATTTAGGAGCTGATGGTGGTGGCATTTTCAAGTCTGACTCCCTTCTAATGGTCCCAGGTGGGACAGTACCTCTGTCCTGGCTGCATTTTGATTGCCGCACTCTGTGTCAGGTTCTCTCAGAACACTGCATTGAGGCCCTGGTTAGCTGCTTCTCATTCAGCATGGGCGTCACTGGCACTGGTCACAGGAGGCATGAACCCCAAGTCCCAGCACCAGTGCCCCAAGTCCCGTGGGCAGTACAGGCTCAGAGAGCCTGTGACTTCCCTGAGTTCCCTCCACATCAAGCCCAACCCCAGCTGGGGATCAGGTCTGGGCCACCGGTAGTGGCAGGATCCAATCCCAACCCCAGCTGCCCCAGTGGCGGAAGGATCCGGCCCCAACCCCAGCTGGAAACCCATGGCTGCCAGATCCAGCCCTGACTAAAGGCCTGGGACTGCTGGCAGCAGGAGCTGGATCCAGCCCTGGCCCTGGGCCACCAGCAGTGGCAGGATCTAGCCCTGACCCTGGCCCCAGCTGGGATGCCAGAGTTATCAGATTTAGCCCTGCCGGGGTCCTGGCCCTGTCTCTGACCCTGGCCATGTACCCAGGACTGCCAGATCCTGCCCCACCCAGGGATCTGGGGCTTGCAGCAGCAAAAGTCAGATATGCCCTTGGTGCCTGGCTGGGGAACCAGGAACAGTGGGTCGGACTGGGTCTGGGGCCAGACTGGGGATGGGGGGGAGGGGCGGCACAGCAGAGGGCAGCAGCTTGGGCCTGGACCCAGGCCTCGAGCATTTTTGGGGGCCTGCAACACCCATTATTCTGCATGATCAAAGTGTTGCATCAACAGCATCTAGGAATCAGGCACAGCTGCTGGAACTGAGAAAAGTTGTTTTTAATGAATAGTAAATTTCCCCAAGACATTTTGGAGCAACAGAACTATTTGCACAGTTTAGTTTTTTTCAGTAGGAGCCATTATTCACTTAGCTCTAGCTGCTGCCAAAGGCAGGGTTACTGAGACTCAATCTTCCAAATACATTGCAGAGGCACAGACTAGTCACTAAACATTCCAGAGTTCCCCTAGCATTCCAGCCATGTGTGCAATCCTAGAGAAGAGATGGGAGTTCCTTTGTCTGAGTATCTTCATTTGTGTCATACAGAAAGTGCAACCCTCCTACTAGGAACAAGACACTTCATGCAACATCTCTTTCATCTGGATAATTTTCATCCATGCTATCATTTGTTTCCAAAGAGCCTCCAATACCAGGTGCTTTCCAAATGTGAAAGGAGACTTAGTTCCAAACAGTTTACAATCTAAAAAGTAAACAGATAAATAGAGAAGAGCAAGGAAAAGGCAGAAAATACACTATACTTACAGTGACCAAATGTCCCAATTTTATAGAGACAGTCCCCCAAGTCAGAGCTTTTATATATATCTAGGCACCTATTACCCCCCCACACCCCAATTCTTCCACACTCGCTATATGGTCACCCTAATCTGTACTAGAGAAGAGGATAAAGTAGTAATGAACCACATTTGGTACCTGCAATTGCTTGCTGTCCTTAGATTCTCTTATCCCTCATCCCATTAGTCTTGATTAATAAGGACTTGTTAGAGTGGGTCAGGAACTTTCTCTCATCTTTGAAAAGTTCTGATGAAAAACAAATTTTGTTTTCATCAATTTTTTTTAAAAAAAAAAGGAAGTTTTTGGGTACTCACTGAAAACCCAGGAACTTGAAAACTGAGAACCTGGTGAGGAAAGGTTTTAGTTGCTACAGACCTCAAAATCAAAATTTTCTATTTTCTGGGTTTAGTAGGTTCCCTGCCACCTTTTTTTTTGACAGAAAACCTGAAAATTTTAAACAGACAAGGATATTTTCCATAAAAACAATTAAATTTTACTTTTAAAAAAATCCCATTAAGAAAGGGTTTCAACGGCAAACTGTGGCCATCTGTGTCACTTATACTGGATCAAGGGAGATGTCTGACTGGATCAGAAGAGGAAGGTGAATTTACCCCTGTGACAGGTTGTATGGGCCTTGCACTGGTCTGGCTGGAGTTAATCCTATTCTTGGGCCCAAGGAGGCTATGCCCCATCAGCTGTTCTGAGCATGATCCCACCTGCAGTCTCAGTCTAATTGGGAACAACCAGCTCAGTCGGGGGGGGGGGGGGGGGGAGATGCACCTTGCAGGTTCCTGCCCAGAAGCTGCCAAAGCCCCACGCTGCACAGACTGAGAGCACTGCAACCCAGGTGGCAGCCTTACCATCCAAAGGAGGCCCAGAGAGAACAGAGAAGCTGGTATTGATAGCAACCAATGACCCCAGAGACCCAAAAGCCCCACAGATGTCATCACCGGGGAAAGGGATAGGAAGTATCTCAGAGGACTTAAACTCTACTACAGGTTCAAAGCAGGGAACCACTGAGTGCATTTTAGGAGGATCACTGCTGACTTGGTAGCAAGTAGCTCCATTGCTGACAGGGCTCTGGGCCGGGGCTTGGAGGAGTAGAAAGGCCCCAAGTCCTCCTATCATGGGTATCACACACCTCTGGGTGGCACCCCATTCTCCCAGTGGACCATTAGGCAATGCTGCTTTGACCAATGGCTCTGTTCTATTGGTTCCAGCCATCAAACTACACAGCCCAGCCTGCCAGGGCAGCCATTAGACCAAACTGCTCTGGAACTCAGAGTGGGATGTTATACCCAATTGTGGAGTTGCAAAGCTCCACAACAACCTCACAGATTTGTATCTTTCTCCTTTTAGGGTGAACATAGGAACAAGAGACACTTTTCACTCCTAACAAAGTCATCAAAGCTGGGTGGCTGAGCCTGCCATATGCCATATTCAGCTATGTCTCTCCTGTTAGAGAACTCCTATCATCGACTGACACAGAAATGCTTCCTGGAGAAGGAGTTCAAATGTGGCACAGCAGATGCCATCAGTCACTCTGATTCCCTGGTGCATAGTCATACTGTCAGTTTCAGTGACATCTCTGCTCCTGATGGCTCTACAAACAGACAGTCCAGACAACACCAGGCAGTAGTCAATGGTGCTTAACAGGGATAGAGATCTGAGCCACCTTTTACAAAGAGCTTTCCTTTTGTTTGTTGTACAGCCAACTGCTTCATGGCTGGTGCGAATGCCAGACATACACAATGGGCCCAATTCGACACTGTCTTGCCCTGTGATGGTTTGCACTGGAGGAAACAGGGAGCAATATGCTCCCCATTCAGAATGGTAACTTTTTCTACTCACTTTCCACTCCACAATGGAAAATCAGGTCCAGCAAGTATAATGACATAGTTGTGCACCACTCCTCAAACAAATACACCTATTTACAGTCTTACACACTGATCCATGAACAGAATTGTTTACTCCCCAGTTTCTTTACAATGCTTTGTTCTGGGATCTGGAGGCACTTTGCACTAAACTAGCTGATTTGTCGTTGTCTCTTCAAGGCTCTGCCTGTCTTCAAGACAGGAGTATTTAGGTAATAAGATCAATGTACTCGCGCCCTACTTTCAGCCCACTACAAACAGCAAGGCTTTCATTCACTGATCCTTACTCCAGAATCACAGGAATTTCTTTTGGGGTTTGGTAACATCCTTGCCAGCAAACTCAGATTGGTTTATCATCATCTGCCTGTTGAAATAGATGGGGGCTAATACACACAATGGAAGTTAGGAGCCTAAACATTTTCATGGACCTGGTCCTAAGAGATTTTAAGATTGGAGGTTTCAGATAAGCCTCCACTTCTCACTACAAGTTACCTGACATGGGAGAGAGAGTTTAAACTGAGGGAGTTCCCCTAACCTTGCAATTTCCTAGATTTAGGATGAAGGATGAAAATAAGGGACTGTAACCCCATAATAACCAGGTTTCAGGCCATGGAAACTTGAAGGCAGTTGATTGAAATCTAATGATCAAATCAAAGTGAACTGCCAAGCTCGGAAATACGTATGGTTCCAGTCCCATTTTCAACTGTTCTATCTTCTTGGAGTCATGGGCCAACATACTGCTGTCTTTAAAAGTCTTCTCCCTCCCTTCTTACTCTTTTACCCAGGATGACCCAGGTTGAAAGATGTGGTCCTAAGGTACAAAAAGAGAATGGAAACAACAGGAACAAAAGAGAAGAAATTAAGTGAGTGCAGTTGGCAGGGAGCAACTGGGAGCCCTGCCCGTCAAAAGGACAAGCACTGAGAGCTCACTCCACTCACTGTGCTTTATGGAAAGTGATCTCACTCCCCCAAATGCTGGCATATTCCATCATAATACATCCAGCTGCCAGAGTGAAGGGAAAAGAACCTTAATAATTGCACTAGGACAGGAGAAGGTTTTTGTTGTCCAGTTGGATTTGAGAACAAGGATTGATGTAGCAGGATTTTTTGTCCAGTCTCTTTTCATAAAGTCTCTTGTACAATTTCAGAAGCAGAACTTGATGATCACTTGTGTTTCCATTTATCTTAGCTGGGTTTTAGTTTGTTTATATGCAGCATCTGCAGCATAAGTTTTCCATTTAAACCTCTCATTCTTCAGTTGCTGATTATGGACTCGGCTAAATTCTTCTGATGTTACCTCTCTCCACACACAGACTCAGCCCACAGTAACTTTGCCATCATTTCGATAATGCAGCTGTGACTGTGGCTTGGTTTGTAGACCCCTTTGAGATTCCACTGAAATGAAGAATATTCCAGCATTTAGGGCTCTGTCTGAGAACAAGGAAACCTGTGTTCAATTCTCTACTCTGTATAAACTTCCCTATATGTCCTTGGGTGCCATTTACCCCTCTGGGCTTCGTTTGCCATCTGCAAAGTGGAGATGATGTTAATGATTCCCTGCTTGATAGAGGTGCTGTAAAGACAACTTTGAGATCTATTGATAAGAAGGGTTCTGTAAGAAAAGTTGTGGTGGTGTTATTAATCAAAAGCTTCTGAAAAGAAAAACAAGGTGCATTTGAGGTAATGAATGTTCATAATCAGGGATGTTTGCTTATGAAAGATCATATTGTCTCTTCATTGGCTGAAGCATATTTGCAAGATGGGGTTTATAGGGACTTTCCAATATTACACTTTCACGGCTGTATGAATACTCAGCCAGTCTTCTTCTGAACTTAATTTTAAAAAGTCTCCCTTGGAATGACAGAGAAAACAGATCAGTTCAGCATTCTAAGGTTCTGAGCACCTACAGCTCTTCCTGAGATGTGTAAATTGCTTGTTGCCCTTCAGAGTCTCTCATGCTCCTACCCTGAATACAACTGGAGTTACAAGGGCTGGCTCCAAGTTACTGGCGCTTAATGACTGGCAAGTAGAATCTTACTCAGTCAATTCAGAGTGGGGGTAATTTGGAAAGCAGGAGTTAGTAGACCTCTTCTTGAATTCAAAATCCATGAAGCCGGGGCCAAAACTAGCTCTTCTGGCACCAGGGCAAGTAGCCCTAAGGCCCACTCCACCCCCCCGACCCAGACCCCAATCCGTCCCAGGATGCAATCTGGCCCAAGTCACTGCCAAAAGGCAGAGGGGAGCCAGATCTGTCCCCAGCTGTCTTCTGGCAGCAGATGGAGCTCCCCGCCACTGAGGATGAATCCAGCTCCCTGCGCCGCTGGGGCAGCAGGGAGCGGAAGCTGTCCGCAGGCACCGCCAGAAGCAGTCACTGGCAGAAGCCCCAGGTGTTGAATTTTAGAGGGCTCAGGAGATGGATCCAGCTCCTCAGCAGTGGCTGGGGCAGTGAGGAGCTGGATCTGTCCCCAGCCACCGCTGGGAGCCAAATCCATCCCCTGTGACCTCTAAAACTTGGTACCTGGGGCTTTGTCCCATTTGCCCTGGCCTAGTTACAGCTCTTCATGAAGCCCTCCCATCGCAAAGGCACAACTAAAATTGTATCCCATGGCTTAAAAGCTGTTGTGCTGAACTCAGTGATGATTCATCAAGGAACCTGACTTCTAAAAAATGATGTTTCAACTTCTCCTTCTGTGAGCAGGACTGTTTTAAGATGCAGTCAGATTCTTCTTTTTCTGCAGTCAAGGACTTCCCCAGCCTTTGTATAACCACAGAGCAAACAGATGTGTCTAAGGGTGAGTTTGGGTAAAGAGTGACTCAGGATTTCAAAAGCACCACTAAGTGCAAACAAGACCTTTGAGACAAGTTACTTAACTGTGGCAGATTTGCCGCAGATTGAGACAGCTATGGGCAAAAACCATCTGTGTCCGAGAGCGTCTCCTTTTTTTCTTTAAGGAGGAATTGTGGAGATCAGAACTTTGAAGGTTAGCGTGACCACTTTCTTGGCTGTAATAAGGGGCTCGTTCTTCCTCTTACACGTCCTCATGAATGGAGTGATAAGTACATACCACCTGAAATTTAGCCATTTTTTTTCCCCAGCAA
The DNA here is from genome assembly GCA_007922195.1 of Podocnemis expansa. Classification (NCBI taxonomy): domain Eukaryota; kingdom Metazoa; phylum Chordata; order Testudines; family Podocnemididae; genus Podocnemis; species Podocnemis expansa. The sequence goes on from ML681978.1 coordinate 1,563,376, forward strand.
ATGTTTCCCTTTAAGCAGGGGTGTCGCTGGCCGGAGGAGGGACCCAGGTCACAGGCCCAGGCCCCACCCCAGCCCACAGGCCCCACCCCCAGCCACCAGGCCATGCCCTCTGGCCAGGGACAGGGCCCAGCGCCACCGCGTGGCTCCTCTCCAGGGTGCTGGGCCACGAATCGACCCACCCCGCCAGCAGCTGCCTCCCCCCACTGCCCTAGGCCAGGCTCCGTGCCCCAGCGGCATCTCCCCAGATCCCCCCACTGGGCCCCGTGGCTCCCAAGTGCTGGTTCTTGGCCGCCTGCGGGCCAGGCCCCCAGGAGCCTCTGAGACTGGGGCGCGTCCCCGGCCAGGCAGCAGCATCTGTCCCGAGGGGCCAGGGGTGGGGGGCAGAGGGTAGAGACGGAGGCTGTGTGTGTGTCCCCCGCCCCACCGGCCCCACCCCCCCCCGGGGGAAACTGGCTCCGTGCACCGCCAGGACCCCAAGCCAGCCTGCCCAGCCCCCGGCCCCCCCCGACCAGCTCCTTCCGCCCCAGCCCTGGCCCTGGGCTGCAGGGGAGATGGAGGGTCCAGGCCGGTCCCAGCAGGCTGTGTGCAGGGAGCCCCAGACCCCTGACAGCTCCATGCCGCTCCGGCTCTGGCGCTGCCTGGCTCAGCTGGGGTGGGGAGGGACAGAGGGAGCATGGCTGGCAGCTGGGCCCCAAATCCCCGGCTGGGGATGGGGCCGGAAGAGGCTGCAGGAGGCCGGGCCCCACATCCCCAGCCAGGGCTGGGGCCGCCACGGCCACGGGTGGCTAGGCCCCAGATCCCCGGCCAGGGACGGGGCCGCTGCGGCTGCTGGCGGCCGGGCCCCGGATCTCTGGCCCGATTGGGCCAGAGATCCAGGGCACCGGCACTGGGGTTAGGGGCATGTGCCCCAGAGTGCCTAGCGCCAGCGACACCCCTGCCTTTAACTCTTCTTATATGGCTACAACCTTCTCTGTGGTACTGCCTCCACTAACTCAAATCTGCTGGCTCCTTGGTCTCTTAACTATGGAGCAGATTGGTAAGAGGAAAGGGAATTCTACTGTAAGTTAATAATTTATTATTAATAGGGGCAGTTTTCTAAAAAGGACTTCTTGAAGCACAAGGCCCATTGGCTTTCAGTGGGACATGTGTTCCTAAATCCCACTAGCACCTCTGGAAATCTCCCCCAGAGATATTTCTGTAAACCTCCCAGGCAGATGGTTTTCTGGAAAGGCAGTGTGACAGTCCATACTTACTGGGGTGCCAGGTGCCCCTAATATCTCCCACTTTCCCTGATCTCTGGGAAGTCATTGCTGACAGGTATCTATCTCTGCTGCGTTGACTGGGAGCCTCATCCAAAACAGTTAATGGAAATGCTCCTATGGACTTCAGTAGACCTTGAACTCCATTCATGTGACTTGCTGCCAGGGGTCTTTACTCCTGGTGAATAGCACCTTTACTCCATGGCTTGTTCCGCTGAAATAAATGGCAAGGATATAAAACCTCTGGCTTAAACCCTGAGGCATACCACGACTCGTAAGCATTAAGATGAGACCTGCGCAAGTGGCAGATTATCTTGCTACTGCCTTCTGAAGGGCTTCTTGAATTTTCCTTTGGAGCATTTGGTTCTGGGAGCTATTGGGAGACAGGACACTGAACTAGAATGATCACTTGGATGTGCCAGCATGGTCTTACTGTTCCTATGGAAAAGGCATCAGAACTTGGCCTTAAGCAGCCAAGCAACTTTATAGAAAAACCAAACAAGATTCTGTCAAAATAGGTAAGGAAACATCTGTGAAACTGGAGACTTAGAAACAGCCCAATGGTGGGAAAAAGAGGTCAGTACAGAATCAAAAGCTGCTGAAATAGAAGTTCCCCAGATTGTCTAAGCCTCCCTTGTTGTTAAAAGCTTGGAGGCTCACCCATTAGGCTCCAGATGCATCAAAGCTTGAATCTTTACAGCATAATATGTCAACATGTGAGCAGCATTAGAGGGTTATTAATTTGAGAGACATGAGTGCAAAGTGTGCCAACAGGGGCCAATCTCTCAATGGATTACTTTTGAAGATGAGTGCAAAATAATAAAGCAACAGCACTTACATTTCCCTTTAGCCACAAAAGCTACCAGTCCTTCACATGAGTAAAAAGAGAAGGAGTGATCTTCAGCTGAGGTATGCTGGCATCACAAGTCACTGGAGCAATGCTCATTTCTACCAATGGAATCCACAGTACGCTAGCTAAAGATAAGACTACAGCCACCAGAGCTAGTCATTGCTCATCCTTAGGCAGCGTCTGATCAACGGCTGACATCTGTAAGGAATTTTTCTTTCTCAGGAACAGTATAGAACACTTAGATAGATAGGGCCAACATCTCTGCTTATGTAATTCCAACTAATGTCAGTGAATCAGATGTTGCCTCGTCCTCTTAAAAGCTCAAAAGCTGGTGACGGAGATATGACACCAAACTAGAGGAACTACTGCTCAGTTCTGCTGGCAATTTCTCTCCTAGGGCTTAGTAGGTGTCACAAACTCAAATCACCAGCAAGGCTGCATGAGGACTAGTACAGTAGCCTAAGGGCTGCACCACTGAAACCTTTTCATACAGTGGTATTGATAGTGATAGTGTCGTTGCAGGCTACAGGAAATAACTTAGCAGCCACGAGGTTGAGACCCCCTAGCTTAGGGAAATGTGGAGGCTACCATGATTTTGGGTTTCATTTTAACTAAATCATAAGCTCTTTCTTTTTCTGGCCCTGTGATTTAACATTTACCTAAAATTAGTCTTTATCCCCCTTATCAAAGCCACTGTAGCATGACAACAGCAATTAAGGTTGGAGAACGGCTGCTTCTGGCTTCTGCTTTGAGTCCAACCATAGGATCAACAATGACAGGCAATTCAATAGGGCTCGAGTCTGAACTATAATATGGGCCCTCTATATCCACCCAGTAAAGCTCAGAATTCAAGGCCTCTCAAATGAAGAGCGTCATAAGTCTTCTCCTTACTTAAGACCATGACCCAAATAGGATGAAGTTTATGCTACTTCCCTAATGCCACATTCATGTGTGCATCTGAAAGGGAGGCTGCTTGAGCCATCTAGGAGGAAGCCAAGAAAGGAGAGATGCAGATGGCTACTGTATTACTGGTGATTTCAGTACATACACAGAGATTCAGTAACAGCGCTCCTCCCCCTTGCGTTTCTAAAGCACTTTTTATCAGCCCAGCTCAAAGCACTTACCAAGGCATGGTCTTTTACAGATGGGGAATCTAAGGCACAGAGAGGGGAAATTAGCAGACTCAAATCTACCCAGCAGTTCAGTCACCGGAAAAGAACCTAAGTCGACTGAGGCAGTCCCATGCTCTACCTACTATACCATATTGCCTCTCTATGAAAGCCACATGAAAGCTTAGAGGTGGTCAGATGCCCAACTTGAGCTCATCTGATGACAAAGACAGAGGCTGCTTGAGGAGGTCAGACCTTGATCTGGTTTTCAGACACCCAAAATGCTGAAGAGCGTTCTGATCTGGTGGGCATCTTGCTGAGAAACAAAAAGTGTGTCCTTCTTCCCCAGTTTTTTTACCCCAAGCTGGCCAATTTCCTTCTCCCTTTGTTTTTCTTACTATTGTCTAGGACAGTTTGTAAGTGTAGCTCCAGCTGAGAAATTTCCTGCCTGAACACTGCCTTGCATTACTCGTTAGTATGAATTTCTTGCTTTATTACCCCCTGAATGCTGGAGCTTTCAACGCTAATTAGATGAAACCCTCTAGGCGAGCGGCTGCAATGCCACATAACGCGTCCCTGCTGCTGCTGCTCCTGCCACCATCTCCAAAAGCAAAACTACCACCTCTGGAAATCTGAGTTGGCACCAGCAGCAGGCAGCAATTGAATTTCAGCTGAAATTGAGTTCGGAAACAATGCCCTCTTGATCCTAATTAATAGGATTCCTCCCGCGGTTTTATGAGACAAAGAGATTGGATACATGCTGATATGAAACGCAGTACATTAAACAGGAATGGGCAGTGCCTCACACCCGGCTCCCTCTTTGAGTTGTAAAATCACCACTAACTTCCTTATTCCAGTTCATTTACTTATGGTCCAGTTCTGTGCTCCCTGACAACAGTTTCCAAAACCTGTAGCAGCTTGAGAAATGAGTCACATTCCCTTCCCCACCTCACTCTGCCTCCCCTGTGTCAGCAAGAGAGCTGTCATCAACAGCCAATGAGCAGAGTGCATGATTCATAGAACCTGCACTGACTAGCTCTTCTTGGCAGGCACCTTCAGTTTCCACTTTTAGAATGGCAGGTTAATGTTTGCTCAGGCTACCCAAGAGGTTGCACATTAACTGTGCTTAAAAAATAGAAATCCTGAAAGGATTTCTAACCTCAGGGAGGATTTTCATAAAAAGCACTGTAACGAGTTCTCCATGGAAAGAGAACTTCCAGACATGCACTGCCCCAATTACATCAGCATTATGCTGCTCTAAAAATGAACAAAACAGACTGTCACTCGGCACAGTCCAAATTCATTAGGAGGTGCAAACACATATTCTTTCTCTCCTCTGCCATGCCCACAACCACGAAGCCTACGGCCTGATATGCTTCTCGCACCAGCTTCATGTCAGTGCGATTCCATTCACATCAGTCAACTCACTGCTGATTCACCCCAGCCTCAGCCCACAAGCCTTATATTCAGTGCAGACTTCACTCACCACCACCAGAGATGGCCTGAAAGAAGTAAAAGGTCCTGGGAGTGGTTATTAATAATGAAGGGCCAGATCCTTCACTGGTGTAAAACAGGGTAGCTCCAATGAGGTGAATAGTGCTTCAAACTGCTGACAACAGGATCCTGAATCTGTAGCTACAAACCTTCTCCAGTCTCATGTGCCTACAGGATTCAGCTATTAAGTTAGGGGAAACAGTGCCTTTCCTATTGGTAGTGGGTGCTCTGTCAAATCTTCGATGTGGCCAACATAGCTTGGGGGGTGGGGGGGAGATCCATGCCTAACAGTTGTAATGCTGATCAGGGAGGGTACAGGGGAAGTATGTACAGTATTAACCATGATCCTGAGATCCTGACATCCTCTGAAAGAACCAAGGTGCCCAGGCAAATACTTAGTTTGCTTCCTGGCTGTTACCATAGCGGAAACACATAATCAGCCATTCACGGCTCTATTCAGAGAGGCACAGATTGCAAAAGTCTATAGTGCAGCCTCAGGGAGGTTTACTACTTTAAGTGGCTGGGAGGAAGGTTATAAAGATATAAAGAGCTTGGGGCCTCCGTGAATCACAAAGCTGCAGGACAAGATTCCTGAGCAGTTGGAAAGTATGTACCTGGATACATAGTGGCACACTAGACAGAGCATGCTTTTGTTATACAAAGAACCCATTGATCCACTGAAAGCATGAATCAGATGATGGCCACCAGGAAACAGCTTTTTCATGCTGCCATTTTGTCACTGGTTCTCCCAAAGCCTCATGATCCACTCAAGTGACCAGACTGCCTCCTGCTTGTCCAGGTCCAAGCAAGCTGAAGGATCAGTCGAATGGTTACCATATTTACAGTCTAAGGACCAGCTCCTCAAAGCCATTCAAGCTTCTAATTCCTACTGAACTCAATGGGATCTGATTTCCTAAATGCCTTTGAGGTTCTGGGCCCAAGCCCCTGGCAGACATAATAAATAAAAAGAATTCAACAGAGGAAAAAAAACACTCTACAGGCCATGTTCTTAATTCAGCATCAGTTGGAGTCAAGCTTTCAAGAGAGCTCAGCTCTGACATAGGAAAACTGGACTGCTTTTCTGGGGCCTGAGTGCCCAGCACATCGGGTGCATGTTGGGCACTGAGCCCCTCTGTAGGTCTGACTGTAAGTGACTCAGGGGACAGCTGGGTGCTGAGCACTTTTGAGAAGCTGGCCCTTAACGTCTACAGTCCCCCTTTGATGCCTCACTCCACAGGTTTGTTGGGGCACTAGCGGGAAGCATACAATTAGACTGCATCCATACCTCTATCATGGATAGCCTAAATACATTTAATCCTGCCTAGTGCAGAGGAGAAGGAGAAGACACAGTCTAGATGACCTTAAGGTCCTTTCCAGCCCTATATTTCTATAACAACTAAACACTGATGCACACTGGGCCAGACTCTGCTCTCATTTACACTGCCGTAACCCTAGTCAACTAAGAGTCACTCCCGGATTTGCGCCAGCACCAATACTGACATACCACCTAAACCATATTAGCTCCAATTTGGTACAGCACTTAAGCATATGATTTGCTGAACATGGATAGCTGCGGCACAGTTTGAGCGCTTTGCTGTAAACCAGCCTCTGCAGAATTAGGTGCAGCTTGATCTTGGTGAGTTGCTTGGATTATAAAAGCCAAGTGGGACCAATCATTAACAACAGGCCTCTTTCTGTAACCTGGATGCTGAGTAGTCCTGTTCCAGTTTATAGAGCTTTTGGGGGCATAGCCAGACCCAGTGTGAATCTTTTGTTGCTAAGGCCCTTCATGTCAAATCAAATCAAATCATAGGGCTGGAAGGGACCTCGTGAGATCATCGAGTACAACCCCCTGGGAATTGAATCCAGGACCTTCTGCATGTTAAGCAGAGGTGTTAGCCACTAAGCATTTTTCCTTTCATGTTCACATGAGTCCCAGTATTAAAAGAATGGCTCTAACTGTCTAAGACAGCAGGAGCATGAAGCTGTACTTCCTGCACATGTATGGAACAAACTCATCTTCCTGGTTTCGTATGAAGCTGAGCAGCCTTTGAACTTAGAGCTCAAGCAGAGGTGACAAGTGGCTCAGAGACACTCAATGTGTGACCCAGCTGTGCCTTTTCAGAGCATCTGTTGGGGAAGCTGCCACACATTGACCACAAAAAAGGGTTGGCCACTAGAACTTCAGTGTTTGACTTTAAAAGGAACTTACTGTATTTCCACAACTAAAGTGCCAGGAAAATGTGTATTTACAATGAAATGGTCTCACTGCAGGGAAATTTGTCCAAGGCAAGATGATATAATTATTCAGTGCTATTTTAATGACCCTTTTTTAAAAAAAATGAACATCATCTTGTAATGGACTAGAGTCAGAGACTAATCACGCATATGCCCCACCTCTTGATTGAGCTGAGATGATCACCACCAAACACTACAAAGTTTCCAGGCTCACCTCACTTGGAGAGGAGACTCTCTCCTATCAGATTAATATAAAAGAAGAGCTAAGGCAAAACTCTGTTTTGTCCTCCTATATCCATCCCTGAATTTTGAGGGTTCAGGTAAAATAGAATCATAACCACTTTCGGATTTTGGTTTTGCAAATCCATGTCCCCACCTCATAATTTCTAGGCCTGATCCTGCCTGCTTCCCTCCCACCGAGTAGTACTTTATGCCACTTTACTGACTAGTGAAATCACTGTCACCGTTATCAGTGATCACTCCAAGTACCTCTCCCCGTGTATAGTGCCTAACTGGCCCTCTAATTTTAAAGGACTGTTAAAAAAAGCATCTTGTTCTTAAAATGCAGAAGTTTGCTCTGGTTCAATGACAGAATTCAAACTTCACCCATAGTTTTGCTTTTTAAAGGTAATTGAAAGGAAAAAGGCTCTCTGTACATGGAAGGTAATTGCTTATGATGGCTAGTCACAAAGACAACAGACAAACATACCAGCTGCCCTACCTTTTGTCTTTCACCTATCCCAACAAGAGCTGTTGGAGTGAAAAGGCAGAAATTTATCTCAGAAAAGTACATTGATTGCACAGCAAAAGGACACATTAATGTGCTACTGGAGTTGATACCTCACAAAGAACTGCAGAATAGCAGTGAGCCATCATTCCCAGAGAAAATATGATCATAATGACTCTTGGCCACTGGTGAAGCACAGGCCAGCCAGAGTGAGATCTTTTAGGGAACATGCAATTGACCTGGGTCGTCGCACAAAAAAGCCACTGTAAAAAGCCACTTTTGTTTTTACTCTTCAAGCTACCAGTTCAGTGTGTGAATTGTTTTGCCCATGAGTCTGAGAATACTGTAGGTGTTCAGTCATGCCAGGCAACTCACTCTTTTACATGAGGCAACTGACTGGAATCAGGGTACAGCCCACAGTCCAGCTATATATTTTCCTCAGATTCCCACTTTAGCTCCTTAGCACACCCTTTGGGTCATGAGACACACAGGTACCATTCTTCTTGCAACAAGATCTGACCAGTGCTGTGCTCTACCTGTAAAGAGTTCCTGGCCTTTACAATATTCAGGACTGCAGTTCATAGCTATTAGTTCATGATTAATAGCTCATTTGGCTTCCCTCTACAACACTTTACAAGTCAGTAGTTTCCCCTCTGATGACTGAGGTACCATCTCCTGCTTTATACCAGAACCTCTGTGATATAGGCCTTGACTTTCCCAGGACTTTAGGTCTCAGCTGACAGCACTAGACCAAATGAGGCCATTATTACTATTTCCCTCCCCATCCACCATCTTGTCTGAATCCAGTGCTAAAGAGCCACAGGAGACAGTGAATTGTTTAACTGTTCTCTCATTTCCTCTCCACTTCCTAGCTTCTTATCCATGCAAGTGGGTGTCAGGGGATCACTCACAGCTGGTAGTGCCCCTTTGTTGCTGCCCTGGGGATGAGCTCTCTACTCATTTGTTGATTCCTCACTCATGGTCTCTCCTTCCCTCTGGGGCATTGAGTGTTCCTTCTTCAGGACTCAGCCCTCCAGCCAAATCACTATAATATTCACCTTATGGGGTACTATCAAAACCCTCCACTACATTGCAGGCAGCCCTTAAAACCACTTCTCATTGCTCTGGCTAAGTCACTCCTTCAGCAACTGGAATGAAGGGTCCTGGGTAGTCTTCATGCACATTACCCAGATAACACTACTCATTTAATGAGTGGTGTGGGGACCTTCTACTTGGCAAATCTGGTCTGCTTTCACTCAGCCCCTCTTGTTCTTTGCCTGGACTCCTTCCTACATCTTGTGACTCCCCCTCATCTGTAAGTTTACCAGCTCAAATACCTGCCTCCTAGGGAGTAACTACAGACTACTTTCTCCACAGCCCTTTTTGGCTGTCAGCTTATTGGCTTTATATCTGCTCTTCCTGTTCCTTCTCAGCTGGGTTCCTTTGGGCCTTCAAGCCCTGACTCTTCCCCAAATGCAGCTGATCAGGTTAATTATCCCCTGTTACCAGCTCTGCCTTGTGTGGGGTGACTACTCCAGCACACTGGATCAGGGAAGACTGCAGTACCTCACAGCTAGAGCTTGTATCTGCTGCTGTGTCCACTAAATACTGGCTGAAGGAGCAGCATCTGGGGACTTTCTCACAGCCTGCACATTCAGCAGATAAGAGGTGTGTTTTTCTCTTGTAGGCCAGACTGGGATCCTATGTGGAGAAGAAGTTTGGTCAGATCCTAAAGTGTCAGGGGCCTACACTGAGCTGGGAAAATAAGTCACCCAATAGAGCATGGTGACTTGAAGGGGTCATGGTGAGGATGTGGATACATTTGTACTGAGACTTAGAGGTGCTAAAGAAATTATTTAAATAAAGTGCAACAGCTGAGTTATTAAAAAACCTGCAAAATAAGACATCTAAGGGAGACGGTATAGACACAATATAGAAAGGGCTGCTGTAAGAAACTTAAGGTAACAGTAGAGACAATAACACCAGTCTTGACTTGAGTTTTCTAATAAATACTTAAAACCCGATGAACTAAAACCTCGGGAATAGGACCTCGTGAGGGGCATTCCTGTGTCCATCTGATGTCCTCAGTATATCTAGTGGGAGATCAAAAGAATGTTGTATTTAAGGCTTAGCATTTGCAGCTCTGAGCTTCCTGACATCATCTACCATACTAATTTTATCTGGCTGGCATCCTGTAATATGGCAAACAACAAACAGATCTGTTATCAGGAAGTTACAGAAGCTTCAAGTTACCACAAACAACAAAATTACCACTTTCCATCTATCAAACACCATCCTGGGTACATCATGATAGGCACATTTTAACCATCCAGACAGATTTTCCATGTGAAGTGTCTGCCTAAAAAGGGCATGGGGCTGGACAGACACAGAAGGCAAAGAGGCAGGAGCTGGGATGTGAGAGGGCACATAGCAGGAGAGGGTGGACAAAAGCAGGCGTTCCCATGGGAGAGGAATAGGCTGAGGGACATCAAGACAAAAGGGTCTGTAATAACACCCCCCTAAAATCTGGAAAGGACTGCTTCAAGAGCCTCTACTGGCAAACAGCTGTAAAACCACTTGCGATGGCCATCTCATTTCTCTCTCTTGTGACAGGTCAACATATCATGTGAATTATATCTCCACTTAAGGACTGTAGAAAGGAACATATTTACTGTACTAATATCAACGAGTTTTCAATACACTGAGGGTACTCCTTACAACCTTCCTTTGCATGGAATTTTTGTATCATTTGCAACAAACAAACAAACCCCCAAATAATTTGCCAGTGAAAATAAATGAACTGAAATATTTGATTTTAAAAATAAAACAGACTATAGCCACTGTTTTAAACCCAACAGCTCCATTGACAGTGAGTATTGTTGTCTCTTTTGTAATGAATTCCCCACACGGCTTAAACTGCAACAGCCTCTGCTGCAGATGTGATGATAGCAGATGTTACAGCATCATGGCATCCTCTCTCTCATTCGTTCCTGGATGGTAATTTATGATCGCATGCAAGCACAGCAGAAGGGAGGTGCCTGTGTGGAGTCAATGGCCATGAAACACAAGTGGAGCAGCAAAGCAACTGGAGTGAATGGGGAAGATATGAGATGTCAGAGGAACACACCCACACTTGCTATGTGCCTTGGCAATACCTTCTAATGCTGTAAAACAAAACTAAACGGAACCATTTTTGGTATCATAAGGAGCGTGGTTTTGATGCAGCTCCAAAATCTTGCTAGATTGCCAGCTATGTGACCAAAATGCAAGAGTCAGTGAAATGGAGAAACCCTGTATAAAATTCAAAGAGACTCTTCTGTGCTCAGGCACATTTTAAAATAATGGAGTGTTTCCGAAACCTCCCTGAAACCATCATGTATTTGGATTAGCATTTCCTCTTCTGTGATATCAGATGCCCTAGAGCTTTAAGAAAACATTTTGAGCCAAATTTTCCAGCCAGCTAGTTCCCTGACAAGTAACTGAAGCACTTGTCCTCCACTGAAGTACTTGCTTATATGACTAGCTTGGGTGTAGGACAGCTTATTGCCTGGAGCCCAGTAGGGAACAGCACAATTAGGGGTACGATGAAGGTGAAAAGATGGCTTTGAGGCACCTTTGTGTGCTCCCCCACTCATTGGCCAGCTTTGGGCCAAGCTGCTCTCCTCCCAATATAAGTTAGACCAGTTGTTCTCAACCACTGTGTCAGGACACATTACTGTGTCCACACAGTGGTATGTGTGTCGTGGAGAGCCAGGAAAATGGCTGGATTTGATCTTGGGAGGTGGGCAGGTGGCTTGGGCTGGTGTGTCCCGTGGAGTTACAATATGATGCCAAGTGTGTCACAATACATAAAAGATTGAGAACCACTGAGTTAGAGCAGTCCAATAACTCTGGTCATTGCTTTTTGGCAGAACTGACCAAAAATGACTAAAAAAATTCTTGCAAAAAAAAGCAAAGAGGGGAAAAATATTAGAAAGTTTAAGAGGCTGAAAGAGTTCTCTTCATAGGACCCAGGGCTCCTTTCATCAAGGTTATTTTTAAAGAGCGTGAATCATTTTGCACTTGGAGGTAGCTAGATTGTTCTGCTGTCAGTAGCATCACCATCAGTTGTGCTAAAAATACAATATGCTCTGAAGTCAAATATTGCTCAGCTTGCAGCTCAGGGCCTAGTCCAAAGATGTAGTGAGCATCCTCTAGGCCCAAGGTGCTGACAGCTTTCAAGATCAGACCTTCACTAGCACAAGGCTAACCTAGTCTGTCGAGCCATGATCAGGCAGGGGGTGCCAAATTCTGCTCTCAGTTATTGTACTGGGGCCAGGCCTGACTCACTCCATTGACTTCAGTGGCATTATTCCTAATTCTCCCTGTTGCAACTGAGATCAAAATTAGGCTCTTCCCCCACTCCACCACCACCCCCCCGCCAAATCCCCTCTCCTTACATTCAGTGATAAATATGTGATTCGTCTTGAAATCTGACAAAAAGACTAGCTATCATTACAGCTAATGGTCTATCTTGCTGTCAGTCATTTTTGCTTTGCCTTAGACAATTAAAGATGGAAAGACTTTAATTACCTTCACCATGCTGGCTCCATTTCTATAGCCCAGGCTGCCTACTTCTATGCAATAACTCAGGTGATTCTGACAGTTTTCTTTTAAAGGAGTGAAGAAGTGAATCCAAGTAACAGGTGCTTCATTTTAACAAAGCCTTTTCCATATAGATAGTCAGCTATTCAAAATGCAGAGTGGGAGCAACTACCATGGAGGCTCAGCTCTCAGAGACACAGCTATAGAATAGCCAAGTGATTAAGCAGTATCATTTTTTTCCTGAACATTTATGTATATCTGCATTTCATTTCACTGAAAATTCTCATAGTAGTGGAAATGTATGTTCTTTGCTTGGCATGAAAGAGATTTCCAATGGGGTTTCTCCTGCACTATTGGCATATGGGGTATAGCTCCTCCTAGAACACAGATTATCCTCAACTGACTGCATGATGTAGACCAGTTTGGAACTTGCTTACTCACAGGACTTTAATTTGGTGCCAGGTTTATCAGACTGCCCACTAGCTTGCCCTTTGTGCAGCTTCCCTGTTGCCTGGCCTGTTAGAAAAGTCTTTTTCCAGGTTGTACTTATTTGTTAGCTAGCGGAGTTGTAACCTGTTGCTGCTGTAGTGTGATTTGGTTGTACATGAAGGCTCAGTAACTTTACTACTATAGGCTTTGGTTTGGTTGCATTCTGAGCCAGTTTAGTCATTTATGCCCTGGCACAGGACTGCTTATTTTAGTTCTCTATCGAGGTTCACCGGTGCCGAGGTTTATAATCCCATATGACAGCACAAACTCTGGCTTGGTTATACACTGAAGTCTGGAGATTGAGGAACTCAATGCTATTGTCGCTCTATACCTGGCTTAGTCATATATGCTGATTTTGGTAGCTGAAGGTCTAGTCTAGTAGTTCTTAGTCCGTGATTCAGAGACCATTCAGCATTACACAGAACTTTAGATTCTGGCAGTGGGCGTGGAGAAGCAGAGCATGTGTGTCTTGGGAGAACCCAGCCCCCTCAAATGTTCTCTTTTGTAACAAGAAGTTTTCAGAATGAAAAGCTAGAGAATGGAGCTGGGCAGGAATTTCCATCCAAAGTATTCCATCCCCCCACCCCAAAGGAAAATATGGTTTCTTTAGCTAATCTACATCTCCCCTGGCACATCGTGCCCCTCCAACCCACCCCGCCCCTGCACCCCAAGCTGAGCTATCAAACTGCATCATTGAACCACATGCATCACAGGAGATGTAGCTTGGTGGAGGAGCCCAGCCCAGAAAAGAGAATGGGGGCATGTGCCAGCTGAATTTCTGCTGCTTCCATGATGCCCTGGGGTAACTCAGGCAGACACATTTCAGTCCCCAACCAAACTGAACAGAACCATTTTGATGTGGGAATTTCAGAACATTATTCCAATCCAAGTGTCAAAACAATCCCTCAACAATTCTAAACTGAATATTTTGGCTATGTCTGCACTGGCATGTTAGTCGCAATCAGGTGTGGCCAAACTGCAGCTTGTAAGCCACGTGCGGCTCTTCAGAAAAAAGTGCAGCTGACAGAAGAGCATGGCAGGGAAGGGTGGCATGGTGGGAGATGGGGGGAGAAGTACACAATGGTTGGGAACAGCAGAGAAGCAGCAGCATGGTAAAAGCTGGCAGGGAAGCGGCAGCATGGTCTGGGACAGTGTGGAGGCAGAATTGCAGCATGGTCAGGGACAGCAGAGAAGCAGCAGTGTGGTAAGAGATGGCAGGGAAGTGGCAACAATAGTAGGGGCGGAGCGCGATATGGTCGGGAAGCTGTGGCATGTTTAGATTTTCTCATAGGCCCTCATGCAGTTTACACGTTGTTAAAATAAAATCAGTGGGTTACTCACCAGTAACCGTCCTTCTTCGAGATGGGTTGCTCAGATCCATTCAGTAATAGGTGTCTCCGTGCCAGAGCACCAGATTGGTCAGAAAACTTTTGTCCTAGCCTGTCAGGAGGGGGTAGGCGGCCCCCCCCCCCACGCCACCCAGTGACTATATATACGGCCACCTCCTGACCCCTCCCCAGTTCCTCAGAGTCGCCAACTCCAGATGCAGGGATGGAGGGGAGGGACCTGAATGGATCTGAGCAGCCCATCTCGAAGAAGGACAGTTACTGGTGAGTAACTCACCATTCTTCTTCGAGCGCTGCTCGGATGCATTCAGTAATAGGTGACTACTAGCCATGTTGATGCATGGCGGGTGTAGTTGGCCCTTCTGCCTTCAGCACAGCAAACACCCCAGATGGGAAGAAGCCCAGTGAGCAAGATTCTAACAGAAACCGAGAGATCGAGTAGGCTCTTGGCCTGGCAATGGAGAACCGACAACTGTGGGCGAACCCCAGCAAGGGGTGGGTCCAATCCCACCGAGGCAAAACGTGCGTGGGCTGGATGGACTGAGGTCACCTTAAGGAGTTAAATTAATGAAACACAATAAACATGAAGAGATGTGTTTGGTTGCCCTACCTGAATGGTATGGCTCAAGGTATGAAGACCAGAAGATAAATGTCCGGCCATAGGACATTCCAGCGTGAACTTACAAGAGAAAGCACTGGAGGCCAAAGGGTTATGGGGCTAGCCATGATGGCCGCGGCCTATTCAGATAACGATAGAAGGGATGGATATTATCCCTTGAACTGACTGCATCAAGGCCCGAGGGCACATGCCCGAAGGTTGTAAGAACTTGAAGTACCCAGCAAAACATAAAGGAACGAGGACTACTGAGTTCATTTGAGAAGAGTCCACGGAAAGACACTTCATGCTGTTTAATGAGGAAGTTAAAACCAGGGTGGTGCGATGAGCGTCGCATGGTGTCTCGGCCAAGATGTCCCTGGGCCAGGAGGATGCAGCGCAAGCCTCCAGTTGTGTACAGTGTAAGAACCCAGAAGGCTACCCATGGGAAAGGGCATTCAGACCACTAGGCGCCCATGAGGCGGCATGGTGGCTTTAGGAAGTGCTGTTGACCTTGGTATCTATAAATACCTTGGAATGCATGAAAAGTCACGGTGAAGGACTTTCCGCTTGACCTTTGTGTTCCACCCCGGGATTCTGACCCCAGGAAGAAGGTTGCCTGGAGCCGGGGGGGGGGGGGGGGCGGACAGGAAGACGGGGGCAACGGGAGCATTGCCCCTAGTTGACCACCTACTCAAGACAACCAAAGGGTATACGGGGTTAGAATTATAGCGATCTAAAACCTTGTGTACCCAGGGGGCACCACCAGGAGTGATATCTGCCCCAGCTACACTGCACCCAAGTGTGCACTGGAATTAAGGGCCCATTCAGAGAAGACTACCTTTCTGAATGGCATGGGTGGTAAGAAGAGCGAATGGTCTCCTCCCTGACCACCTGGGAGGAGTGAAACTCCCAGAGTGAAACCATGGTTCCACAGGAGTACCCTGGATTTAAGAAATCTGATGGGGTGGCTTATCCCTATCATGCGATCTTACGCAGGATAGTAACCCGCATAGGAAAACAGGCATCTGAGTTTCCACACACATTGTAAATCAGGTTTTCTTCTTCCCTTTTTTTTTTTTTCTTTTTTTTTGAGCTCCCATAAATGGGCAAGGGAAGAACAACAGTCTTTAGCAGTTGTCAGGGAAGGTAACATGTGGAGGATACCCAATGGTTTTCAGACTCAGGTCCCACAAGGAAAGCGCGGTAAGTGCGCCAGATCCCCAGGTAGTAGTATCCTGGGCCCAGATATGAGTGATCATGGTAGCAAGGCAACCATGTGAGTCATTTATGCTCACCCGGTTGGGTGACAGCCATGTGCGGAGCCCAGTGGTGTGCATGAAGCTTGTCAACGAGTTGGTGCCATTGTTAACCAGAAGTTAGTTTGTGAGGCCTGAGGTGGGTTTCCTTACCTCTGTCCAGACAGTTGGGGAGGAGACATTGTCTCCTCTCCCATGGGTCCTACCAATCTGGTAGATTTCAGATCAGGCATATGGAAGCTGTTACTTCAGGGGTAGAGAGAGAGAGAAGGAGAGGGCATCACCACCCCTTCCTGATAAGGTGGGCCCTAGATAGGGACTTCCAGTCAGTGTGACCTGGTAGAAATGAAGCCTTCCTGACAAAGCAGGAGGAACTATTGTTTACCATCGGTTGTTGTTTTGGTTTTTTTCCTTTCTCCTCCTCCCCACTGGGGGGCGGGGGACAAGAGGCATGGATTGAACTGCTCTGCCTTGGTCTCCTCTCAGACATAGAACTGCATGCAGTAAAGTGTACCAAATATCATATTCCCACCAAACAGGTAGGTAGTAGGAGGGTTTCCCATACGTGGAGATGGCTAAGGGCCCACCAGGACTGACACAAACAGGCAAACCGACCGGTTTGTTAGGGTGTGGAGATGCCCAAGGCATCCCTCCCCATCCCTGGTATGAAGTAGCTCCTACCTGATGTAGGACAGACGGTGGGCAGGCAGGGGAGTTTCGCACGTCTGGATGGGCATATGTGTCTGCGCATACCGGTTGTATCTGTAAGCTTGGCTAGAGCTACTACGTGAGGCATTCTTTGGCATTAGCAAGGGCCACTCTTAATGGTCGGTCAAGAAAGTACCTGAAGACTGGGAGGTGGGGCTTTGTTGTTCCCGTCTCCAATGGGGGCCCCAGAAGTAGCAATGGCTAAGAATTAACTGGGCAGTGGGCCGCAGTTTGGGAGGTTTTGATATCTGAGAGGGGCTTTGGTTGCACGACCGGGCCTCTTACCAGATCGGAGGGCAAGGCCAAAGGCTGACTCACCTCTGTCCGTGATATCAACCCAGGGTTGGGCCCAGTAGGCTACCTATTCCGCACACTAGAGGGAGGGGAAAGGGGCATCAGCTAATCTCTGTGATGATGAACAGGGACCATGGCCATGCCCCGGATGTTATGTGAGTTACAATGGTAGTCAATTTGGATAGGTTCCCTTGCTTGCAAGGGAGGGAAGGGAGAAGAGGGGCTCCAAAACACCGAATCAAGTTAAGGGGAGGGGTGTGGAGGGGTGGAGTCTCTACCCCAGGCTCCGCCAAGGAAAGTGGGGGAAGCGATTTTCCCCTTCTTTTCTTTTCCTTTTTTTTTTTTTTTTTTGGTTTATGTGGAGCGAGGAAGGGGCCCCAGTGGAAGGAGACCGAGGTATTTAACCTCTCCCCTAGGGTCCCATGCAGTACCCACTACAGTTAGGGTTTCGGGAGGGAACAAAGCATCACCCCCAAAGGGCAGGTCAAGAGCCGCCTGCTGTGCAGCGAAAGGCACCTTGGCCTCCCTAAGCCAGGCAGCTCGGCAGATAGTCACAGCCGAGGCCATGGTGCAGGCTACTGTATCTACTGCATCCCAGGCTGAGAGAAGGTGATCCTGGGAAATTCTTTTCCCCTCCTCCAAGAATGCATCGTACTCCTCTTTGGCCTCCAGTTGGAGCAAATGTCTGAATTTCGCGACCGACTTCCACACATCCAGCACGTACCTCCTGGTTAGGGCCTGATTATTTGTGACCCGAAGTTGAAAGGCTGGGGAGGAGTAGACCTTACGGCCCAGGAGATCCAGTTCCCTAGCTTCCCTCAAGGCAGGGAGGGGTTCACTAGAGGGCTCACCCTGCTCGAGTACCATTTGTACCACATCCCGAGGAGGGACTGGATGGTCGGCGAGAGAGGGGAAGTCTGACTCGGGGACCCTATACTTGAGGCTTGCCGTGTCTGACATTGGGGCAATAAAGCTCGGGTTCTGCCACCGGGAGGATACTAGGTCCCAAACACTTGAGTGGAGAGGGACCGTAAGTGGCTCTGCTGAGGAAAAGACTGGCCCGAACAGGGTGTCTGAGGGGGGATCAGAGGGCTGGACCTCCATCCCTAAGTGTGCTGTGGCACGGCGCAACAGATTGAAATGCGCCGATAAGTTGCCGTGTATGAGCCCGGTGCTGGGGGCAGTGTGGTACCGGTGTCCGCCACAGGGAGGAAGGGGTCTCACGGAGGGGACCATTCTTGAGGGCGGAAGCGGAAGGGTGACAGCGCTGAGGCATGGCACCAGGGCCTCTTAGATCTTGAGCTGGGGGAGGTACCTCTGGATTCTAACAGCAGTACTGGCGACGGCAAGGTGATACGCTGCCGTGGGGGTGGCCCTACGGTGTCAGGGCCCAATGGAGTGGAAGGTAGGGGGCTTTGAGGCAAGGGAGAACAGTGGTGCCCGCGAAGGACCCAGGCCTTAGATATAAAGGCCAGTTTGCCCCTTCTAACCGGTGTCAGGGAAGGTGGTGTGGGTAGCAGGAGGAGTACCCAAGCGGCCTCCACTGCCCCCGGGGTCGTCAGTATCGCAAGGGACCCCAAAAGAGCCCATAGTAAGCCCCTAACCAGGGAGATAGGGCTGCCTGGCTGAGATGGGCATTGCACTGATGGTACCGCATTATGATGAGCCTGCGGTGCTGGAGGTGACTGTGATCGGTGCCGGGGTGAGTCCTGCACCAACGGTACGGGCTGTGCCAAGACTGCAGCGCTGGGGGCAACCTCGAGCGGCACCGAGGTGTTGTGTCGCTGCCGAGGTCCCGGGGTCGGTACTGATGTTGTTCTTTGACGGCCACCGACAGCACGGTGCCATGCTGGCTCTGGTGCCAAGAAGGTCTTGGCACCAGCTGGGAACCCAAAGCCTTGGGTGGAGAGTGCTGAGCCTGTTCAGAGGCTAGGGCACGGCGCCTTTGTTCCCTCTCTTTGATTGTCTGAGGTTTAAAGGACATGCATAGGGAACAGGCTGAGACCCCGTAGTCTTCGCCTAGGCATCGGAGGCATATCCCATGGGGATCATCCCGAGGGAAGGCCTTGCCACACTTGGAACAGGGTTTAAACCCTGGCACGTTGGACAATCTACGATGTTCCGGCCCGAAAGTGGGGGATTCCTGTGGTGGAACTACATCCACGAAAAAGTGCTCCCAATCGGGCAAAAAGCTCATAGAAGATGGACAGGCTGCTTACATTCAGAAGGAGTGGACATTCCAGATCCGATGCACAAGGTGGAAGAAATGAAACTGGGGAGGGGTTGGGAGGCGGCCGTATATATAGCCACTGGGTGGCGTGGGGGGCGGTGGCTGCCTACCCTCTCCTGACAGGCCAGGACAAAAGTTTTCCAACCAATCCAGTGCTCTGGCACGGAGACACTTATTACTGAATGCATCTGAGCAGCACTCGAAGAAGAACATGTTTTACAAGTCCTTAAACGTGACGTGGAATACTAAGAAGCGAAAATACAGAGGAGGAAAGTTTAAAACTGAATGTAGATTACTTTCAATTTTTGGCACAACTTACTGCTGTGAAGCATTGTATTCTGCAATGAAATTTGTTAAATTGAAACATTGTACAATACTTAGACATCATCACCTGAGAGAGCTTTTACCTACTGCATTGACAACTTACTGCCCAGATTTTAAAAAACTCACCACTAGCCTGCAGTGTTCTACATCCAGTGACAGCTAAGTTTTTACTGTATAGGACTCGTTTTCATGGTAACCTTATGTAATTATTAGAATCCAACATTAATAGGATCAATATCTGCCCTGTTTTTATGATAAAATTGAAGTGTACAATGAATTTTAAGCTTTGTGATTTTGGAATAGGTAAAAGTATGTGGTTATATGCCTCAGTGCGGCTCTCGAAGATTTAATAATCGACTTGTACGGCTCTTGAGTTCCATAAATTTGGCCACCCCGGTCTAGATCAAGGAGGCTTAATCCAAATTAATTTGGCCCATGGCCACACTAGGCTTTCCTTAGTTCGAACTAAAACATTTCTTAGTTCTAACTAAGGAACACTTAGTTTGATCTAAAAAAGCAAGGACTCTGGTGGCACTTAAAGACTAACATTTATTTAATGCATGAGCTTTCGTGGGAGAAAATCCCACTTCGTCAGATGCTTTGAAGAGGGGGAACTTAAAGAATGGCATGAAAATAAATGCAGGGGAGTGTAAGACGTGGGATCAAGTCATACTGCAACAGCAAATCAGAGCATTTGTAAGGATTCAGACTCTAGGGAACAGCATACAGAGGGAGGGTGAAGTCGAATTACCTGTTATAATGTGAAAAGAATCCACAGTCACGATTAAATCCTGCTTTCACACAATCTAATTTGCATATTAGTTGGATTGCGGCTGCTTCTCTTTGAAGTCTTGACGTTCCATTGGTCCTCACATCTTACACTCCCCTGCATTTATTTTCACGCCATTCTGTAAGTTCCCCCTCTTCAAAGTGTCTGACAAAGTGGGATTTTCTCCCACGAAAGCTCATACAATAAATAAATCTCTTAGTCTTTAAGTGCCACAAGACTCCTTGCTTGTTTTGCTTTACTAGACTAACATGGCTGCCCTTTTGGAACTTAGTTTGAACTAGTTAGTACCAGTGCTTAGTTCAAATTAAGCGCAATATGGACTTGAACTAACACTTACTTCCAACTAAGGCAGTTAGTTCAAACTAAAAATGTGTTCTCGTTCAAACTAGTTCTAGTTCGTTAGTTTTAGAAGCACGAGGTTAGTTCGAACTAACCTCAAACTTCTCAGTTCGAACTAACAGGTTTGAATTAGCTTGGGCGAGTGAAGACATAGCCTTTCAGTTTTCTGTTCCATAAAATATTTGGACTTTTCATCCAATGAAAATTCTGATTTTCAGCTGGTCAGCTTCAGCTCTGACCTACTGGTAGGCCTATCAGGCTTGGATGGAGCTCATCATGCTGGAATTAAATCAACTGGGTGCTCAGCGTAGCTTGGATACTCCGGATACTACTAGCCAAAATGCAGTTGTCTTTTTTATGCTAGTATTTAGAGGTCTTGTGGCAGAATCCCATTCAGTGGAAATAAACCATATACCTACTGTGTCTAACTGTCAAACTGCTAAGGAGGTTTTTATCCCTCCTCCTTGGTGCACATAAAGGATCGTAATGATTTTGTGAGCTCACTTCAGCATTGGGAGTGATGGATAATAAATGTGAACACCCACCTGCTAGTCAAGCACAATATAGATTTTGCTGCTCCAGCCCTGCTGGGTTCTTTACTTTATGTCCTATGCTCTGACAAAGGATGAAACATATTCCTGGTGTATGTCCACTGAACTGAGTGGAGATGCAGGGCAAACTTATCTCTGGTGAAAAAGTCATTTCAGCCAACAGACAAAATAATGTCCCATGCCCGATAACATGTAGTTTGAGACCAACAGAAGATCCCACTGTAAAAAATAAAATACCCAAATTTGCAAGTCTAGTTGATCTTCTGGTTTCTCAGTCTCCAACACGGCCCCGTTCACACACATTGGTGCAGAGAATGGAAAATTAGAAAATGCATTCAAACAAAGCTTCTCTTCACCTCTGTCCTTCAGATCTTTCCAGTTGTTTTAAAAGATAAAATCCTCCTTTCAAAGAATACCTTTTAAAGTTTTATATTAGCTGACTCATTTATTTGCTTGTTTTTCCAGACAAATAGTCAGGCCTGACTCATTTGCCTTTGGATGTGAGTAAGTCATCTCTGGAGCATCAGATATGTTAGAAAGGTGGGAAACACTCAATATTTTCCAATGGGATTTGGCTCAGATTGCAGTGGTGAGCCGGCTATCTTTTTCGTTGTGAAGCACCTTGCTATAGAGTACCTGCTGAGAAACTGTCCTAAGATTATAAGCTCTTTGGAGCAGAGACAGTCTGTTTTGTATTTGTACAGCACCAAGAACAATGGGGTACTAGACACTGTTCTAGTGTCCTCTGTAAGAATGGAGCTGTCATAATTTCCCACACTGATACATAAAACATTCATAAACTTAATACAAAAGGGATGGTCCCCAGAGACATTGCATGTGGTTGCAATGTGTGTCCCAGGATCACTGTAGCTTGTTTGGTACAAGGATGCCCACAGGAGTGGTAGGTAGGACATATCTTGGAACTCTTAGAGGAATACAATAATGATACCATGGCCAGGGCCATCCCTACTGGGGTGAGGGGCCCAGGACAATGGGCTGTAGGGGGCTCCCCACACCCCTCCTTGCACTGGAGGGGGCAGGGGGGGCTGACCCAGAGGCTGACCCCACACTCCCACCCTTCGCCAAGCCAGCAACTCTGCCCCCATGGGCAGAGCAGGCCAGTTTAGGGGCTGGGCTCCATTTTCTCACCAACAATGTGCATGGAAATAATTGACTTGCTACTTACTTCTTCCTCCACCCCCATCACTACCTCTTCCTCCCTCACTTCCCCCAAGCACAAAAAAATGCTCTAGTTACAGGAATTAATTCTGGGAAATCCTATGACTGGGGTTATCCAGGAGGTTGAACTAGATGGCCACAGTGGTCATTTTTGCCTCTATAATCTAGGAGCACAGTGACAAGGTAAAAGGGAGATGGGATGGGGAGGTGTCTGGCCCTGCAAAGGGGAAAGCGGTAGACAAAGCTTCTCTGAGTACCACCACTTATTTTTTTCCACCATGACCTCTAACAAGAGGAGTGCCTGTACACTGGGAAACGCAGGGAAGCAGAGGAGCAGTAATTACCCTATTGAGGATTTGACTGAGACACCAACACAAATCTGTACCATGTTTGCTACAGGACTCCTTGTTTGTTTTACTGAACTAGACTAACACAGCTGCCCCTTTGGAACCTGTTTACCCTTCTAAAACAAGTGCCATGATATCTTCAATTACTGCTGATGATCTTTAATTTATTCTGGCAATGAAAAGGGACCTGAAATGGGGTATAAATGAAGCCTTAACACTGCTGTGTAAAGGAGTCCCAGAGTAAAATAAATCAGGCCCCCTAATGGAAATGCCATTAAAAGGCTCCTAAGGATCTGCCAGCCCCTTGACTGCAAAGTGCCTCCTCAGCACTTCGGGCTTCTCCTCCCCCTGCAATTTCATTAACAAAACCAGAATCACTTTATTGAATGTCTCCCTGTGTTCTCTTAGGGGATGAGTCTTCACTGTTGCCCTTAAAGAACAGCTTCACAGCTGGGACTTGCGAGAGGCTTCAGGATGAATGTCTATATAGCAATATTAGCCTATGTTTTAGTGCTTCTTTCACCGCAAGGGTCCCAAAGCACTACAACCACATAAAACAGATAACACATTAAAGTATCTGTCACAAAATACCTCCATGTCTACATATTTCACTGCTTTATAATGCATCTTACTGTAGTGGATGCTGGTTGCTTATACCAAAGCAAACATTCATTTTAACTCAGCAGCTGGAAAACTACCATATCCAAATCCAATCATAGGGCTGGAAGGGACCTCATGAGATCATCAAGTCCAACCCCCTGGGAATTGAACCCAGGACCTTCTGCATGTTAAGCAGAGGTGCTAGCCACTACACTACTTGAGGTAAAGCATGTAAGCCAAGTCCATTCCGGTGTAAACAGGTGCAAATCCATCCAAATCAGCAGAGTCACTTAAGAGCAACTGAACTGAAGTCGACATTGTTACACCAGGGTAAAGCTGGCATAAATGTGATCAGAACGAGGCCTGCTGTCTATTTGCACTGTCTGATCAAGGCTGGCACAAGGGGCTGTGGTGCCCAGAGCTGGCTTTTGCTTTTGGCCTCCGCTCTGGGCCAGTTCATCCCACCCCAGGGCAGGCAACAACTGGCCCAGGGGCGGAGCGGGCGAGCCCATAGGGCAGACTCCCGTCTCTCGGCCCTACCCTGGGCCAGCTGTTCCTCCCAGATGTGGGGCGAGAGAGCAGAATCCACCCCCATAGGCCAGCCCACTCCACCCTCAGGGGTGGAGTTGGCTCAGAGGGGGTCGGGAGCACAGAGTCTAGCTTCTGGGCTGGCCCACCCTGCCTCCTGGCGCAGTGCTGAGGCGCCCATAAGTAAATGGTGCCCCAAGCCAGGGCCTCATTTGTTTATGGGTTGAGCCTGCCCTGCGTCTGGGCCTTTGGCAGCTAGTGCCATGTTCTCTTATGGAACGTCTGGTATTCTTGATGGCCCTGAGCAAAGATCTCCTCCCTGCACCCCAGCCCTGTGCAGTTACCAAACAATTGCTCAGTGCAAGAGAGCGGGCACAGAAGAGAATATAGCAAAGCACTCAAGGGGGGGCCAGGTGGCCTTGCAGTTAGCACATCTGACCTTCAGCCCTTGTCTCTGTGTCAGGTGGCAGCAAATGTGTCTGGTTCTTGGCCTTGGGTTAGGAGTATTTTTAACTCCACCCACTTCTGGGCCTTTGTAGAGTAACGCTAAGTCAAAGGGAGGACATTTCTTTTTGACTCAGCGCACTGAAGACACTGCAGTAAGTAGTTAAAGGGAAACATGCAAAGTACTTAAAATACCATGCCTATCTCCCTTTGACTGTTGCTGAAATCCCTTCACGGTATAGACTCTTCCTAGTGTGGCACTGCCCCTTTCTCAGGGCTTGTGGCAAAGCCACAATCTATTGCTGTATTAGGGATCATTGTGCCTGCCACTGAAATGCAGCTGCCTAGCTGAAACTTAGCAATTACATCACAGCTCAGTTTATGGCAGAAGGGGAGAAGAACATGGTTCCCAGATGAAAGTGCGGAAGTGAATAGCCAGGTGCAATGGACAAGATTTTCTAAATCAGAAGCCTGAAGTTGCATGCCTTTGATACTATATTGAGCACCTGCAAATTTTCTAGAGTGCTAAGCAGAGCCCAGCTCCCTCACTGAGTTACCATTCCCCTTTCACCACTACATGCCGACTCACCCAAAAAACAATAAGCAAGTTTGTTATACAAATCCTGCTCTGGTTAGCACATGGTGGTACAACTGTGCAACTTCTTGCCCTGCAACTGTCTTCAGTAACATACCTCAGTGGTTCTCAACCTTTTGTGGGTCACGACACACTTGGCAGCATATCTTGATCCTACAGAAAACACTAGCCCAGCCCTCCAAGCCAAATCCAGCCGTCTCCCCGGCTCTCTGTGACACACTTACCACTATGTGGCAACAGAGTAAAGTGTCCCAACACAGTGGTTGAGAACCACTGACATACTGTATTGTAAAATAACCTGAACTGACACCTCTGAATTAAGGGCATCCTTCACTCTAAAGGCTGACAGCTGCAATGCAGATAAAATACCTTTGCATTGCTCTTGGTATGACATACCATTTTCCAGGGCTTCTTACCAGGAGAACACATAAAACTTCCCAGAAAATATAAGCAAAGATACAAACTGGTTCTCTCCTTTGAAGCACCCCTTGGATTCTGGCAATGAATTGGCAACTAGAAACAGGTACAGTGTCAAATTTGCCAAGTTCCAAAGGGGCAGCCATGTTAGTCTAGTAAAGCAAAAAAAAGCAAGGAGTCTTGTGGCACTTAAAGACTAACATTTATTTATTGCATGAGCTTTTGTGGAAGAAAATCCCACTTCGTCAGATCCTTTGAAGAGGGGGAATTTACAGAATAGGATGAAAATAAATGCAAGGGAGTGTAAGAAATAGGATTAGGCCATACTGCAACAGTGTCAATTTTCTCCTTCTGGTCTGGCTAGTGTCTTAGAAATACAAGTTACCTTGGATGATACGACTGGAACACAGAGACTGACTGAACCAGACAATGCAGTTCAGACTGAAAGCTGACACCACCACTGTGTGTGTGTGACGGGGGCTCAGGCTGGAGGGAAAGGATTTATATACAGTACTCTGATTCTCTCCAGAGTGTAAGGGACTAATGTTTATCTGAGCCTCACCAGTCTGCCCAAAAGTTCAGGTGGTGCCTGGCCTGCCCCTCTGGGCACCCCTCTCCCAACCCCAGGGCAGAGGAGACCCTTAAACAGAATCTCTATCCTATTTTTTTCTACCAGTGCAGCAAAGTCTCTCCTCTTCCCAAACAGACACCTTGGCAATTGTGGGGAGTTGCATTTTTCCAGAATTGCACATTTCAAAAAATTGCACAGGGCTGGTACCCAGTGTTACTGGCTCTGATGTTATGAGGAGTCTTGTGGTGTCTGGTGGTTTCCCCAGCTGCTGGTATTGTAGAATTAGAGAGTAATCTCATCTGCCAGTAATAGAAAGAGTAAGATTCTAGTTCTCACAGCCTGAGAGAGAAAATGCAAATGTGACCAAAACATGCCATAGATTATAAAAAAGAAATAACCATGAGATTCTAATCTCATGACTTGCAGGACCTGACCTCAAACCCAGAGCTGGCATTACTGAGTATCTCTACCAACTGGTGGCCAAACAGCAGAGTCAACATAAGCAACTGGCAGACTCCTGCTCCAGCTGTTTGTGTTTA
The DNA here is from genome assembly GCA_007922195.1 of Podocnemis expansa. Lineage (NCBI taxonomy): Eukaryota > Metazoa > Chordata > Testudines > Podocnemididae > Podocnemis > Podocnemis expansa. Next base: position 1,589,782 of record ML681978.1, read on the forward strand.
TGTGTGTATGAGCATCTCACACGTGGGTACAGGCTTGATGTACAGCCATAGTCCAGAGGACAGGACCACAGCAGGCAAGTGAGAAAATATTTTCTCTGATTAAGCCAAATGACGCCACCCTAAGTTCATCTCATCAGAACTGCAATTGGACTTAGACTGCTCAGTGGTATGATGTGAGCCCTGTAAGGAAAATCAGTGTTGCCCTCTCAGAACAGTTTATTGAGATATGAGCCACCAACTCCCCCACAGTCCATGGATATGAAGTGAAGCTCTTTGAAAGAATATCACGGCTGTCTAGCTGAGGTTTGACTTTTCTACCTTTAGCAGTTTGTATCACAACATCAATATTAACAGGCTTTTAAAGAGGGTCTTCCATGAAAACCTCTAAGAATCTGCTCAGAGTTGTACCCATGTAACTAAGGGTACGTCTCTGCCCTGCAGTCAGAGGTGTAAACCCAGCACACAACAGCAGAGGTTAACCATTTGAATTCATACCAGGGGTCCACATGGCATTATACAGTCAGTGCTACTGCTGTTTCACTGCAACTGTTCTTGGAGCATGCCAGGTCAAACCTAGTTCAGGTAGGTCTACACATGATGCAATCACACCTCTGAGGTCCGTGTAAACATACCTTTAGAGCAGAATTTGCCCCGTAAGATTTGCCAAAGCAGATGATCTTGTTTTTCATCTTACAATAAATAAGGGCCAGTTTCTGTCTTCATTCAGCTTTATCCTAGCTTCTGGGTATCATTTATGCTGGCCAAATTCAGCCATAACTCCACTGATATCAATAGTTACACCAGGGATGGATTTGACTTTCTAGTGTTTTAAAGCCAAAATTTTGACTGGTTGATTCCCAAAATAATCAGCTTTTGCAGTTTGAGATAGTGTACGTTACTAATACACTGAGGTCCTATCCCACACAGTGGACTAAGGACCAATAGAAAGAGTTGAGATGAAGAAAGTGACAAAATATCCTGAAGCGATAGGTCTAAGTACTAGATCCTCAGATGGTACAGATTGGTGTAGTTCTACTTCTCAACCAAATGACATCAGTTTCTAGCAGTTGAGGATGTGGCTCTAAATAGGCTTGGCTGGAACATTACCTACTACATTTCAGGCTGAAACAAGTTCTGTGGGATTTTTCTTAACGTACATGACAAACCCCAATAAAGAGGAGCTGTAATGGAACAACTGACGCAATGTTTAGCTAGAGTGATGAATGGGGTCTATAAACATGTTCTCATTATGATTCCTAAGTCTGTGAAGCCTTTCTCCCAGCCAGGCTATACCTTACTGTAATAATTCCTAGCAAGAGGAAACAATCATTTTCCCTATATAAGAATCAGCATGCAAATCTATGGCTAATAGAGAGAGGAATCAAAATGATCTTACATTACCCTACACATTCCCTTCAAAACCATCAGTGTTAACAGAATGTTTTCAGGGTTGCAAAGGTGCATAAATGGTTCTGATATATGCTTCTCCTGACATTAGGCAGATGCTTCATGAGTTGCCTAGCTGATTACTCCTGGGGTACACCTTTGTACGAGACAGGATGGATTCTCAAATGCTCCATCGCTGCACTTGGGGAAGGTACAGAATAATAGGAACAAGTTTATGTTATTCTGGGGCAATACTAAACTCTGTCTGTACCCTGGTGTAATTCAGAGCAGTCCCAGGGTTGTAGTGATGCACACTCTGCTTTTCATAACCTTTGGGAACAGAAAATAAGCATAGTGCAGCCCAGTGCAGCCATGTATCAGACACCCCAGTCCACCCTCAACAAGTTGTGCTGTGTTGGGAGAAGAGCCACAGTAGAGTCCTTATACCAGGGATGTCCATCCTGTTTGGGTGAGGGGCCACATTGCAATTCTTTTCTCAGCTGGGGGGCTGGTGAGAAAATTTTTGATAGGTATAATGTAGAAATTGATCTTATCAATAAACTTTAATAAAAAATTAGTAATATTTGGCATTGCTTTTGCTTGCACTGTGTACAGAGGACAAGGGGGTAGGGGTGCCTGTGTGAGGGAGCAAGGCAGAGCATGGCAAGCAAGGCAGGACAGGGGAGCATGGCAGAGGAGGAGAGGGAAAGAAGGGTGAGGTGGGGGGAGCAGAGCAGCAGGCTGGCAGGACTCAGCTGCTTCCTGACAGAGACCCCACCAACTCTGCTCTCCTCACTCCCTGCCAAGCACTGCTCAGGGAAAAGGAGAGCAGTACTAGGGAGCAGGAGACGAGAACAGAGTCGGAGAGAGACAGGACAGAAACCCTGGCAGTTCTGCAGGGATCACAGGTTTTGGCATTTCAGTACCAGAAACATTGATGGGTAGCAAGCTCCACAGAAGAGTTTTTGCCACTAAGGTCAGGGGAAGAAAAGGGGTGCGACTGTGGGAAGAAAGCAGAACTGGAGGGGATGTCCAGATCAGGATTTGAAACTGCTCAGGGCACTCCCCCTTTACCTGCCTCCTGCTCACTCAAAAGTGACTGAATCCAGCCCCTGAACAGCTCTCTGGCCATGTAGCTGTGCACAGGGTGGGAAACTGACAAGGGCCCTGGTGAGCCCAAGGTCCCAGGCTCTTGTGGCAGTACTCCATAGGCTGGATGAAAGCACTTGGTGGGCCGGAATCTGGCCTCAGGCTGCAGGTTGGACAAGCCTGCCTTATACCAACTTTACACCAGCCAGGAGAGCTCTTTGAATGAGGGTCTTTTCAGGAGCCATTTTCATCCTGCTGAAGTTCCCTGTACTCAGAGAAGCATAGCATGGTCCTGTTGCAATGGGGGGGGGGGAGGAAATCAGATCTTCTATGCATGTTTTAAGTTAAGTAAGACAAGGGTTCTGTGAAAATTTCGGTTTCTATCTGAGTCCAGATTTGCTACAGCTGAAGGTAACTGCAATAGTTACAGGTTAAAATATAACCAGGCAGCGGATGTGCCAGTTATCTGTGTTAAAACCAATCCATTTTGATAACAATTTTCCATAGCTGCAGAATTAAAGTCTAACCAGTGCTCAGCTGAGGAAGTGACCTTGTCTGACAAGGGATAGAGGAAAGGAACCAACACAAAAGTAACCTTCCTACACAAAAACTCTAAGCAAAGAGAGAAGGGCAGTGGTATACGAGGGGCACAGACCCTCGCTGGGAGAGCCACCCTGACCCCTAACCCTGCTGTCACAGGCCAGGGACTGCCAGACTTTAAAATGTCTGGCAGCCACACTGACCTGTTTTCTGCTTTCCTCCACCATCTTTACAGCAGGGATTTGGGGTAGATCTGCGGGAAAATCAGCCTGCAGATCACCCTTACTCCCATGGCAAACTGATGCCAACAGGGAGGGAGATGGGGCAAACGTAAGTATTGACCCCTGGGTAACAGAAACCCATGGTATGCCCCTGGGGAAGGGGAGAAAAATAAAGCTTGCAAATTCCAGCTGACATAGCATTTTGACTCCAAGGCATCTGCAGGTTTCCAAAATCAACTCATGTCATACATGAAGTGGGAGGAGGGGATGATTTCCCTATGGAATAAAGGGCATGTGATTGGGATGAAATCAAAATCCAAGTTGAATATTGAATCAATATGCCCCAAGAGTGAGTTTTATTAGCATGTAGACTAGATACCGTAGGGAAGGGGTTGGAATATCACAGCTTTAAGGCCTGATCCAAAGGCAATGACAGTCAAAGGGAATCTTTCCATGAGCTTTCACTGGGTTTTGGATCAGGGCCTTATTTAAAACAAGATTGGACAATACTACTGTAGGGAAAAAGCCTGTGTTGGTGATGATCTAATGCTGTCATCACTCTCATTCCTCTGTAGTCATTAGCAAGCCATGAATGAACACAGTGAAAAATGCCTGCTTTGTTAATGCATTTGCCATACAAGAGCCCCCAAGGCATAACTGAAAACAAATATACCCATCATACATTGACATTTTCCCAGAAAATGAAAAAAAAATGACCAGCAGGAACATGTAGAAGAGGTCAGACTCTAAGGACTGTTTTACTCCTGCTCTAACTCTAAAACCATTTGGATCACCTCAGGGCAAACTTGATCCAGGAGGTTAATATGGTGTGTTGTGGCTGAGATCAGAATCCAAATCTGTCCTGAGGAGCATTCTAGTGTGGGAGTCCACAAGGGAGGGCAAGAGATTACAAAAGAGCGCACAAAGGTCTAACCCAGGGGTCTCAAACTCAAATCACAACGAGGGCTGCATGAGGACTAGCACATTAGCCTGAGGGCCATACCACTGAAACCTATTCATTCAACGATACTGCAGATATTGACAACAATAGTGTCCTTGAAGGCTGCAGGAAATAACATTAGGGGCCACATGCAGCCTGTGGCTACAAGTCTGAGAACCCTAGCCTAACCCTTGGGAATCTCACTTGTACCAAATCAACCAGCAAGTGCTCCACGGTCTTACCCAGGTCCAACAAAGAGAAGACTCCTGAATAATCCACTCCAGACTTTACCTAAGACCTAGTACATGCTTAGGACAGCAAACTTGGGAAGCTGTGGCTAGTTGTTTTTATTCATTAACCTTGATAACTCTACTAAACCTACTCAAGATTTTTCATTTCAAAAAAGTAGAAGAAAGTCTTGTTTCCCCCTGAAAATTTTTCTTCTTGTTTTGAAATTTTGGAGTTCCTCAATGAAAAAAATTACCCCCCCCCCATTTAAGTTAATAAAACTTCTAATTTACTTTGAAAATTTTCAAAAAAAAATTGACTGTTTCCCAATCATGCCTACTCTTTACCTTAATACAGATGATCAGTGCCTTGGGTTGTGAGAATCAGCCTAGCTCCCTCAGTTTCAATCATCTGCACACCTGATCTGCTATCTTTGCAGTAATATCTGAAAAGGACTGATCTCTAGCTTACCATTTTGCAGCAGCAATTCGAAGCTGCATTTTGAAACAAATTACAGCTGTTGAATACTTGCAACTCTAGTGACCTGATTTGCAACCACAATCAGGGAAATGCAAATATCCAAATCTGCACCTGTAATTCAGTTGCAGATGGAAAAAACACAGGTGCAAAATTTGTAGTTTCATCTTTCAGCTGCAAATTTGAAGATCTGGCCATGGTTGTGTTCATTCAAGGCTGATAAGGTAAAGTTTTCAATGGCACTTAACTTAGGAATAGAGCTTTAAAGATACATAGTTGACTCATCTACAGATACAGATAGGCACCTAATGGGATTTTCAGGGACGCTTAAGTGCCTAAATTTCAAGGATTCCAATGGAGGTTAGACACCAAGGCATGGGACTTAGGCCCTTTGGAAAATGTTACCCTTGTGATCTTGAAGGCAACACCACCACCTCCAGCAGTAGCATGTCACTATTAGGGGGAAGAAAGAATGAAATATCAGTAGGTATAACCCAGCTGGAGGAGATGACTATTGCTTTAAATCAATAAATATGGAATAGCATCGTGCTTTGAGGAGGAGAAACAGGCCCTTTGTATTCACCACTTTGTGTTTCAGTAAGCTATTTTCTACTACATTTCCCTGCCAGTCCATCTGTGTTCTGATGGATGATGTCTTCTGGCATCAATCACACCTTATTGCATTTCTCCTCTCTGTACCTTCAGTTGTAAGAGACACAATACATCATGATGCAATACGATGGAGGCAAGACACTGCCTAATTTCCCCTAGAATGTAATATTTATCCCGTAAGGGAGGATTACCTGAATAACTTGCTAGCTTTGTGTCAGGGCTTGTCAGAAGTGGTGACTAATCCTAGCTAGTGAGGATTAACAATGTTTGCTGTGGGAAATCAGCCAGACGTTTCAATTATATCATGTCTTACATTAATGCAGTTGTGTTTCTGCCATAGGACAATTATCGGAGGGTCCATGTTTTTATTCTTCAGTTCCAGAGCTTATGGTGCAGTGTAAATGGTATGAGAGATGTGATGTGCAGAACCAAGGCCATTGCTCTCACTTCTTCTGCAAGAGGCTGCATGGTGAGATGAGGCTGCACCAGCATGTCTTCTTAGGAAACTGAGGATCATATTTGGTTCAAATCACCAAAGAAAGTCACTTGGTACCCTCACTGCTCAGTACATCCATACCCAATGTTGTCTTAGAAAGATAACACTGGAGGGTCCTGCGAAGCAGAGCTGAGGTGCAGTGGCAGAGCCATGTGAGAGTCCAGAACTGGGTGCTGCGGAGCTGCATGGAAGAACTTTGTAGGACTATGGAGCTCAGATGGAGGCCTTGCCTTCCCTGAGAACAAAAAGTATGTGCTGTGCTATCTGGAGAGTCCTTCTGGTGGCACTAGGAGCCAAGCGACTTCCCTCTAGCTTCCACCAGTGCTCATGGGGGAAAGAATGTAGAAAGATGCCAACCAGAGACTCCAACCCAGAGGGGCAGAAGCCACCAGAGCAGGGACTTCTGGCCATTCAGAGAACTTAAGAGTTCTGACAGAGCTTTCTCTGCCTTTGGCTGATTGGCTGTTTAGTCCCAGCCCTCCACCTCCAACTCTTCACCTCAGCTTCACTACACACTTGCCCCTTTTACTCCCACTGCTTCCTTGTTAGCACCTCCCTTCCTAACTAATTGCTCCTCCCCACAAAACATGGAACTAATATGACATTTGCCACCACCATCACATTGTTCATTCTGCCGGTGTGCTGTATTACTTCCTCTCTCTGGGTCTATCTGCTCTATTTAGCTTGTTTTTATCTAGCACATTGAAGTCCCAGTCTTGTTTGGGTCTTAGGCACTAATGTAATGAACAGGATTCATAATCTTAGTGAAAAAACTTACTTTGTAGTTTTCAAGGGAATTAGCAGGTCAGGTTACAAGGGAGCCTAGTGTTCAACACATCCTGATAAGGTGTGAAACCTGCAAAGCATTGTGTCTTCACTAGAATTTTACCTCAAATTAGGCAACACCACCCCTTTTTTTCATAGTGTGGAGAGAAGGTCCGAAAGATCCTTTGCTATGGCAGAGAGGTGCACTGGATCTGCTGAGAGGACAAGACTGGAAGGGCAGGGGAGTGGCAGGTCAGGACTAAAGTGGTTTTGTATTTGCAGAACTGGTGGAGGGCCCAGAAACCAAGTAGCAGGGGTACTGGTGACTGTGTAGAGCTATGGTACAACTGGACACTGTGAATATCAACTTTATATTCCTTATTGGTCCTGTAATCTTACTTGAGTGGCAAAGTTAAAATAAGCTACACCAATAAAATCAGGATGACTGTCCATAGTGGCACAAAATGGCCTTCAGTATTTCCTAGAAGAGAATTCACAGACTAAGCGCTGAAGTAACAGTGTTCTCTCACCTGTCAATTCTCTCTGCACTAGTTTCCTGTTCTCACACCCTGCAGAACAAGGTCTGGAACCTGGAAGTTTTAAGTCAGTAAAATTAAGTAACTGTCAACACCAAGATCATTGTATACACCAACAACCTTGTCTGACATTGCAGATTTCATATCCTCTCCAGGTGTGACTTACTCAGCTAGCTTTACAGTTCATTGGTTGTGAAGAAAGGTGAAGAATCCCAGTGAACTGTGAGGTTAATTATAGTACAATAGGAGATTTGTGATCTGGTCACTATGACTCATTTCCCTAAATCTAGCATATTTGGGCCCAATCTACGGTTTGATCCAAAACCCACTGGAGTCTTCCCATTGAGTTTTTAATTGGTTTTGGGTCAAACACTGAGGCACATTTCTATGTTTGTTTAAAAAAAAAAGTCCCACACTCACTAACTTGAAAAATAAAATAAACAAGGAGTCTTGTGGCACTTTTAAAGACTAACAAATTTATTTATCACGAGTTTTTATGGGAGAAAATCCTACTTCATCATATTCTTGAAAATGGGAGACTTACAGAATAGGAGGAAAATAAATGTAGGACTATGTAAGTCATAGGATCAAGTCAGACTGTTACAGCAAGTCAAAGCAGTTGTTTAAATTCAAACAGTAGGGAACTGAATATAGAGGGAGGTGAGGTCAAATCACCTCTTGTAATAAGAAAAAACCCGAGATCCCAACTTAGTCCTAAGGCAACAGTGTCATCTCTGCATATGAATTCCAATTCTGCACTTTCTGTTCTAAGCTTTGGTTTGTTATCCATTTTGTTTAAGTGTAGTTATTAACAAATCATCAATGGCATGAGCCGGGAGATTGAAGTGTTCCTCTATTGGTTTTTTTAATGTTGTTGTTTCTGACTCCCTGTTTGTTTTGCTGAATTAGACTAACACGGCTGCCCCTTTGGAACTTAACTTGACAAATGTAATCAAATGGCATCACATGATCAGAACAGCATATCTTGTATTAATATTCCTAATGAACAAGTACATCTCCTATTGGATTGATCCACAGGAAGTTTCATATGCTGGTTTTATGAGAAAACATGAAGCTGTGGTGTGTGTATGTGTGTTTTCTTCTTCAGTCAGCTTCCCTGTCAAGCAGCATGTTACCCTTCATTTCTCCTGCTTAATTGTATTCAAAGGCTATGTTCACACAGAGGGGGTTATTTTGATACAAGTTGTTTCGATACAACTTATTTTGAGATAAGTTAATTTGAATTAACAGTTTGTTAATTTGAATTGAGGAAAAAAGCAGGAATCGAAATAGCATGTTCAGACAACAGTTATTTCAAAACGAGTCTCCGTTGTTTCAAAACATGTTCGGACAGCATTGTTTCGAAACAACGTTGTTTGGTCCCCACATGGGGTTTAAGTTGTTTCGAAACAACAGTGTGTCGTGTGAACATGGCCTTTCTTATTTCGAAACAACCTCTGTTGTTTTGAAATAAGACTGCTGTGTGAACACACCCAAAGGTGTCCCTGAGACTAGAGATATCACACAGATAATTAAAACTGATAAATAAGTTACATATATCTGTGAATAATAAAGCTCAGAAATAATTCTGCAGTGAGGTTACTATAAAACTACTGGCTGTAGTAGGCCTGGGGTGGTGAAAATTCTGAAAAGTAGGCTATGTTTCACACAAATTATTCTTTGCCTTTTTAGTAATGCTTCGCTTATCATTAGATCTCAAAGCACTCCACAAGGCTTTACAATGCTTGCTGTCATCATCTCAGTTTTACAGATGAGAAAACTGAGGTACAGACAGAGAAAGTGACTTACCCTTAGTTAACCAGCTGGCCAAGAACATAGCTGGGATTAGAAGACAGGCCTTGCTTGACTCACAGTCTCAGGTACTATCTGATATGCAACACAGTTCCTTGATGGCACAGTCCCACTTTAAACCATTTGGGGATCTGACATCCTAAGTGATCTGCATACCTTGTCCAGCATATGTCACTGTCCAATTTTGGACCTGGAAAATCCTGTGCTTGGCAATCCATCCTTTCCTGTCATGAATAATGACCAAAGCCATTGCCATCCAAATAAGCAAGCACACCATTTTATTTGATTTGCAACTTTTCCTTCAGACTCTATTTTGGTGAAAATCTGTTTTCCACAGGCCCACCAATTATTAGAGATGGGACTAAACCACAAAGTTTGGATCTGGATCCACTCTGTCATAAAGTTTGAGGCATGTTGGGATCTGGAGTTTTTCTAGGCAGTTGATTTCCAAACTCCTCTGGTCATGAGATAGGATTCCTTAAGTTCTGTATTTGTTTTCCAAGTAGCTATTAAGTTTGCCTAGAACTCCACCTTGCTTTTCCCTCTTAGACTTATTCCTTCAGGCCTCTTGGTGGAGACCACATCATCAGCATAGAAAACAACTGCACACTCCATTTCCAGGCTGTTGTAAAAGAGAGCTGCTCCCTAGATGTGCAGCTGATTGGAAGCCCTGGCTCTGCATGCCACATGTCAGTTCATGCCTGCTTGAACTGAATGTTGTGTGTTATGAATCATATGCAGAGTTCTAACCTTGAGTCACTTGCAAAAATAAATGAGAGGCAGAAAATGATATCCATCGCTTCCTGGGCCCTCAAGCCTGACTACCACAAAGTGGATCAGACTCTTTCCTTCTTGCTCAACTTTTCTTTCAAGTGCTCAGATTGCAGAAGGATGGATGGGACAGAAAAGCTTAGAGAGAACTCTTTTAAAATGTTGTACAATGCACTGCCTGCCTTGCTGACAGTAATGGAAGTCATGCAGCCAGTTCCCTGAATGGTGCTTTGAAGGCTGGTCAGATAACATGTACCACCACTGCAGCTGGTGTGGCTTTTTTCCATACCTGGGAGTAGGAGCCAGTGCTTTCCCCGACTGACTCTTAAATAACATCTACACATTATAGTGGGTCAAAAACTCTCTCCTTTATGGGAGTTTGACTTTAATAACAAAAATTAACATAAAATTAAACTCAAGCCTCTTTCTAAGATTGGCTGCTTCAAGGCTCACCCTCCCCCAATCTCAACTGCTTACTCTGCCCTATCCCTCAGGTCTTTATGTCTATAGAGCCATTCCCACTGCCCATGTATCTGAGAGAGTGACAGGCACCTACCTCACCAAGCCAACAGAATCCACTCTCCTTTGTTTCCCAGAAGGATTAGCAGCCAAAGTCAGGTTGCAGTGCAACAGACAACCACCAGCCTGTTATGGGGAGTGAGCATGTTCACATTTTGCACTGTCAACAAAATGTTAGTCTCAGTGACTTTCAAGCAGATGTGGGTCAGCATAACAGAACCCATTACCACAATGACCACTAACCTCCTGTTCTTGGGACCTCAAGTAATCAATGCTCACTTCTCGCAGAGGTAGTCTTGGTCAGTCAGAACTGAGGCACATTCTTCAGGGCTCTGATGAACCAGTGAGGTCGGTAATTGGAATGGAAGTGTCTTTCTAGAGAGGAAAGGTGATACAGGAGATAAGGGCTGACCAGTACTGAGCTAGGAACCCTAGGATTTTGCAATACCCAAGACCATGCTTTAGCTAGTCTGTGGATAAATATAGGTTCTTAGTGTTGTCAATATGGTACCATTCACCACCACTGCAACCACTAAAAAATAGATATTTTTTTACCATTATTTGTTCATAATGAATAATGACCAGGTGACCAGCCAAAGGATTAGAGTACCACACAGTTCTGAATTCAGTGCTGTCTTCTGCTGCAATCCATTGGGATGATCCACTGCCCTTAAGAGAGCACTTGCCAGTTTTCTTTCTCTGCATTTTATGCCAACTGGGGCTCTGCCTATGGAGCGAGCAGCTACTATGACAGTGAAGTTACTGGAGCTAGTTGAAATTTTCCAGATTTCAAGATGTTGAGGAAAATATCAACGTATCTCTAAATTCAATGAAAAAAAAGTAAAACTTTCTAATTTTGAAAAGAACAAATTTTTCCTCCCTCACCTCCCTTTTCCAAACCCAACTACACAGCTGCTCAAAATTTTTCAGATTTCAGATTTTTGACTATATTTCAATACCAAAAAAAAAAGAATTTTGAAACAAAAATTAGGATTCCCCTAGCTCACTTTTTCCAGTCAGTTGTAGAATGGAGGTTATTTTTTGTATGAGTCACCACCAAGGGGCCACCTGCACTGCGTGTTACATCCATTCTACCTGTCCAAGATAGAAATGGATTTGTTAGTGGAATGCAAAATTATAATAGAAATTCCAGGAACACTGTGCTGAATAAAAATTCATTGATTCACAGAGGGCATACATACACCCTATGTGGAGTATGGAGACCATTTTAAGTAATCTACCACTAAAATGCAAATAGACTTGGAAATAAAATGTATGAAATGTTTACATGGCTTGCTAAGGTCTGTGTTTTATATATCTCTAAGTGGGAGGGGAGCAAAATCAATTATTAATTCCAAATTGATTTTCCCATCTCCCTGCATGATAGAAGTCAGTGAACACTATTGGCAGATCATGTTCCAAAATATTCCTAGCCCTAGTCAAAAAACAAATACATTTTATCAGTGATATTTTTGCACCCCTAAGACTTTCTCAATCTGACTGATGTAAAACATATTGATCCATTAAATTAGCTCTTTGCTCTTTGTTCAAAGTTTTTCTCACAATCCCCCTTCCTTTATGGGGCAATGTTCATGCTCCTCCTTATCCTGTGTTTCCTCATTCCTCCATTATTTACAAAACCTCTCTGCTCATTTTCTCCTTATAACATATTTACTACACTATACTTTTTGCCAAACTAAACAGTTACATTTGAGACTGTTACTCATCTGACCCAAATATTCTGCAAGATATTCCCTTCCAATTTGCTTTCCTCCTTGCTTGCCAGTCTTGATGTGGAAAGGAACTAGAATGGAAAGGTTACACTGATTGTGAAAGGACATTTTTAAAAAAAGTATCCAAACCCATGTGCCCTTGCCCTTTTCAGGAGACACCCACCAGGGAACAGAATGGAGTGACTCACAGGCAGGTTTTCACTGGCATGCCAGTGTGTGAGCCTGTAGAGGGGATGCAGGGAGAGGTAGCTGGCAGCCTGTTTGATGGCAACAATGCATGCTTGGTAGTCTTAGGAACAAGCCTATAAACATGGCCTGAAGCCCTCCAGCCTCAGGCTCTGACTTGTCAGCTCTCACAAGCTAAGTAGGAGCAGGTGTGGTCAGTGCTTGGGTGTGAGACCTCAGAGGAAAATTTAAGGTTCTACAGGAAGTGGTGTCTGAGTCAGTATTGACCCAGCTTTCAAGCATGAAGTTGGGAGGCCACTGTGCTATTTTATGTTCTATCTGTTGGATGCAATAGATATAAAATTTACAGTGATCAAGCATTGTCATTGCCATTCAGTTGCAGCTTTTCATAGAGGCTTTATCCAATGTCCTAGCCAAGTGCAAACAATACCGTACAGGTTCTCCCTACTTTAACTCCCTCTGTAATCAGAATGGAACACAAGTTGTTCTTTGCTTCCTGCCCTAAACAATCACATGTTATTATTCTGGGCTGTGATGGCTATCTTTCAGTGAGGAGATAAGCAAATGCCTGAATGTATATCAGTTCTACAATGCTCCTTCTGGGTAAAAAGGTGCTATTGAATTCAGGATACCATCCACGCATAGTTGAGCAGGTTTTCCCAGCATGCAGCTTAGCATACCTTGCCCAGCATTCTCCCAGCCTCTAAGTCCACTGACATAAATTGTGAATTCATGACACAGGCCAGTTTTAAAGAAACAACAAGGAGTTGTGTGGCACTTTAAGACTAACAGATTTATTTTTTGCATGAGCTTTCGTGGAGAAGATCCCACTTCCTCAGATGCTTCGAAGAAGTGGGATCTTCTCCCACAAAAGCTCATGCAAAAAATAAATCTGTTAGTCTTAAAGTGCCACACAACTCCTTGTTGTTTTTTTACTGGACTAGACTAACACGGCCATCCCTTTGGAAATTGACTATAACCCTCTGCCACATTCTAAAGTACTCAATTTAAAGGTCACCATTAGCTATTACATTCCACAGAGCTTTGCCATAAGGAACTGAAGGTCTCTTCATTGGTGATGGAATGTGGCCTCAGCCTAAAGTTTTGGATATCATGATTCACAATTTCAGTTGCTTGTAAGTTCTCCTTAAGGTAGGAAGTCACGGGGAAGTGTCCACAGGACATGTAGAAGTTCTTCTTTGAGCACTGCTCGGATACATTCAGTAATAGGTGTGTGCGCCTCAGCACAAGATTGGTCAGAAACTTTTCTAGCCCTAGCCTGTCAGGACAGGGCTGGCGGCCAATGCCCCCTGGCCACCCCATGGCTATATATATGGCTGCAGCCCTGCTCCTCCTCAGTTCAGTTTTCTGCTCTCAGCGTCAGTTTTGGAACAGCCTGCTCCTTACGATTGTGCAAGCATCCTGTTGTTCTCATTGTATGAGCTGTTTGCTCAATTGGGAGACCCTCTTTGTGGACATGGTTCCACTGAAAAGCACTACTCCCACCAAGGACTCGGATCCGGAGCTGAAAGATTGCTCCTCTCTGCCGGCCGCCATGCCAAGCTTTAAATCCTGTGCTGCCTGTGGCAAGGCCTTCCTGCAGGAGAACCTCCACGAGAAGCACCTTCGGTGCCTGGGTGAAACTCACCAGGTCACTGACTGCTCCATCTGCAGGGCCTTTAAACCTAGGACCATCAAAGACAGGGAGCAGAGGTGCCGTGTGTTGGCTTCAGAGCAAGTGCAGCAGCCTTCCTGAAGCTTCAGGGGCTCATACGGAGCCCTTGGCACTGCATGCCAGATCTGCACTAGAGCCTTCTCGGTGTTGCTCTCCTCGAGAGTGCAAGAAGACACACTCAGTACCCCCATCAGTACTGGAGTGTGGACACCGCTACACTTCCCTCCTCCCGTGGCACCCTCGGGACTGGGGCCAAGAGACTGTCAAGGCCCCTCCACCCCAGAGGCTTTTGAGGTGGCTACGGCACTTCTCCTTCCACCTACGCTTCCAACCCCCTAGAAAGTGGGGTAAACTGGCCTTCCTCTCAGGAGCATGGCCTACTCCCAAAAGGTACTGCTCACTTTCACCAAGGTTGGTACCGAGTTCCCCGTCAGAACAGCCTCTCGATACCACTTAGGGCCTAGACTTGGGACACTGCAAGTCTCCTTGGCACCATACCACCATGTCACCGGTGCTGCTGGTTACAGCTCCCTCCTTGGCCCAGGAGCCGAGTGCACCTAGGCGCCAAGAGGGGCTGCGCTCACCAAGTCCCAAGGAAGAGACCTTGAAGGGGAGCAAACAGCCCCATCTGGGGTCTTCAGTGCTGACTCCATATAGGTACTGACCCCATGAGTGGTCCCCGCAAGGAACTCTGCCGCAGCCCCACTGTACCACTAAGCCTGGCCTGGCGCCATTCATACTGGTGCCAGACAGAGCCCTAAACCGTCTCCACTGTGTGTGTACTCACATTGGACTGGAGGCCCTGCCGCTCAAGGAGAGCGGGGATAGCTTATTCGACCCTGGGCTCACTTCACCTCCAGAGCTGGTGGCAGTCCCTCTGCACCCTCATGTGGGGGGAAATAGCTAGGACCTGCTGGCAAACCCCTGGGTCCCTCCCACCTGTATCAGATACAGTGGCACTTAAGCATCAGGTCCCTGCTGAGGATTTTCCCTTCCTGGTGTACCACCCAGCACCACCCCAAGGATTGGTCAAAGTGGCCCTAGGTCCAGGGCAGGTTTCCTGCGACCCTCTCCTAGGGTCTAGAGAGGCAAGGGAAATAGACCTTTTGGGACTGAAGGCTTAATTCTTCTTTGGACTTCCAGCTAAGAATTGCAAACAAGCAGGCAATGGTGGCTAGATATCTCATGGAAGTGTGAAAGTCCATGAATAGATTCAGGCGCCTCCTCCCACAGGAGAATAAGGATGATTTTGATGCCTTTGTGGAAGAGAGCAGGTTGGCATCCCAAGACTTACTACTATCTGCTTGGGACGCCTTGGACACGGCAAGCCGGACCTTGACCTTGGCCATGGTCATAAGGCGGGCAGCATGGCTGAGAGAGGCAGGAGCATCTCTCCCCACCCAGCAGGCCATCCAGGACCTTCCGTTTGATGGAAGGTCCTTATTTGCTGAAGGGTCCAACCACATGTTGCGTCGGGACCAGGACTCCCATGGGGACATGAAGTCCCTGGGGATGCTTCCTTCACAGCCTGCTAGCCATCCTCCCAGCCTGTAGAAATTGGCTGCCGTCCCCCCCAGGCCTCCTGATCAGGTTCCCACACCATGTGTAACCCCAGGCAGTAGCGGACCCATTTGCAACGGGTCCACTTCCCTCCTTTTCCCCCCCATTCTCCTACAAGTCAATTGGGATAGGCCTACACTCTGGAATAGGCCCTCAACAGGTGAGTAGGATAGTTGACCCCCTTATAGGGTGATGAAAGGTGGAGTTTTTCCCCTCCCCTTCATCCTGCCAAAATTCCCTGCATAAGGAGGGAGGCATATTGGGCATAGGGGACCCCATACCCGACAAATCGCTCCCTGCAGTCACTCTATCCAGTGGTCTTACAGTGGCCCTGGCAGGGCACCTCACCTGGGTAACATCCTTTGGTAGATGTTTCCCTTATTCACCTTAGAGCATTCGGCACCCCTATGCTCAAGTGCAAGAGCATTCCTCATGGACTTTCCCATCCAGTCCAGAGGATAAACCCCATGTCTCCCCGAAACCATGCTTGTGGAATGCCAGGTCCCTTGAGCCCAGAAGATGATGAGGCCCCACTCCTCTCCTGCCCCAGGCCCTTGGGTCAGGTGGTTGCTGAATGCAGGGCATCCCCTCCAGGATACTGAGATTCCACCCTGACTCTTCGGAGCTAATACAGGTAGCTGCTTGGGGTTCTAGTACTTGATGGCCGCTACGCTTTAAATATCAGGAAACTACACGTCTCCCCGCCTTCCCACTGCCATTTGTTTCTCTACAGGTGACCTCGGGATAAGAATCCCTGAAGCACCTGGAAGGCTACAGGGGCATATCTGCACCCATGTTGGCGCATTGCTATTTTTGAGGTTGATTTACTCCCTCCACTAGCATCATTCCCAGGCTCGCACTAGAGGAGTCCTGGGACTAAGTGTTGGCCCATTTTCCTGCACTGCCTTGGTATCCACCACTCCCATTGCAGTGATCAGCAGACACAGCTAAGTGTTCTGTTTGCGGGGTGGGTCCTCCCCTTTTGTTCCCCCTCCCCCCCATTTTGACTCTGTTCCTGGTACAGTTTCTTGAGAGAACGGGAAAGCCCTTGCCTTTTCCCATCATCCAGTATGGGTGTCAAGCTGCAGACGAGATTGCTCTATCTCTATACATAGGGCCAACAGTCAATAGGCTGGCCAATGTCAGGTAGTTCACCTATCTTGCGTGAATCCTGGCCCAGAACCCAGCATTAGCAGTCCTCGTTCCTCCTAGTCCTGCTTCAAGCAACCATGCATTAACCTAACATACCAGCCCAATGGTACTTCTTGAGGTTTTGCTGGAACCCCTGGTCAATACCTCCCACCAAACCCCCACAGACGCGTGCTCAAACGGTCCATGGTGTCACTGGACCTTGGCATCATAAACTCCTAGAGGACCCTACAGTCCCACACTACCCCCCCTCTAGAAAAGGGACAGCATTGATGTCTATTGCTAGCCATAAAAAGGGGGCCATGCCTTCTGAGGAAGGAGGTCTCTATGTACCTTGCTTATTAACCTCAGCTTTGGATGGACGTACACCTACCTGGGAGTGTGTTATGTCAGAAGTGAAAGGCGAAGCCCCAGATCTAAGAGTCAAGGAGCTGGGGACCACATCTTGGTGCCTCAGGCATTATGTGTGGGAGCCCTGAACCAAACATGGCTCTCTTATCCCGTCTGTGTGCCACAGCGGGCAATCCCTTCCAAGCTTTCCACAGCCACCTTATTGCCCTCTTGTCTCACTCTTCAGTCCGGGATCCCCATTCATTCCCAGCTCTGTTTTGTCAACCACTTCTATGCTTAGGAATGACAACCGTATCTTCCTTGGTATATCCTTATTCTCGGGAAGTCTCCTCCCCATCTATGATTCTTGGGCGGTTTATAACAGGGAATAATTGTTCCCCTTCGTCGCTCTCCCCTCCCTTGGAAAGCCTTCCATCCTCCTCCTGCAGTAATCGGATGGGTTTTTTTCCCCACCTTCCTCTCCTTCTCATCTCCACTGAATTGGTAGAAGGGAAAGTGTGGTTTTCAACCCCTCTGTTATCTTGCCATCACCAACCTTCATGCAGTGGGAGGTGGTTTGGCCCCACAGTTGACCTCATTCCACATACACAGGGGCTTACCTGAGCTCGCCCCTCTAGCCAAACAGACAAGAGGTCATTTCCGCCCCATCCCAACCTGTGGGTACGAGCTATCTTCCCTGCAGGATATTTGACTTTTCATCCCCTTGAATTGCATAAACATTCCCTGACCTCGTGGCCAGTGGTATCACCTTCCCGTGAGCACACACAGTGGTGCTGGCTCAATCTAGCTCAGTGCTGAAGAGGCCCACCAGGAAATCCTCTTTGGGAGGTGGTCATTGGTCTCTTCCCGTATCACTGCTTAGTCCTTGCCCCTAATTAGGAGGGCAGAAAGACTCTGTACGTACTTCCCACACCTAGCAGTGAGCCAAGAGCTCGTTAGACTTCCTCTTAGTTTGCCATTGTCAGGTTTGGTGGAGGTACACATCACAGGCCTAGTGCCACGGGGCATACGCTCTTTTCCCCTCTTTTGCTGAGAATCTTTACTCCCAGACTTTCAAGGCCTTCACCTGTATGCACTTTCCCAAAATTCTCGGTTCCTAGCACTTATGTCTCTCCTTACATGGCAAGGTAACATCCGGCCTTCCCCAGTCTCTATAGGTACAAACAGGAGACATGGGAGGAATATAGGCCCCCTTTCCCCTTCCCAGTAGGCCAAGATGTGCACTTCACTGGCATCCTCTATGCCTGAATTTGGCCTTTATGGGGATAACTGTGCTGATGGCAGGAAAAAACCAACTCCACCTGCCATCCTCAGTATGGCTAATAGTCACCTATTACTGAATGTATCCTAGCAGTGCTCAAAGAAGAACGGCTGGTTACTTAATGGTAACCTTCCTTCTTTGAGAAGGGCTGCTCAGATTCATTCAGAACCCTCCGACCGTCCCCACTACTCGGAGTTGGCGACTAGTAGGGACTGAGGAGGAGCAGAGCTGCGGCCAGATATATAGCCACAGAGTGGCTGGGGGCATTGGCCACCAGCTGTGTCCTGACAGGCTAGGGCTAAAAAGGGTTCTGACCAATCGTGTGCTGAGGCACACACACCTGACTGAATGAATCCGAGCAGCCCATCTTGAAGAAAGATGGTTACTGGTAAGTAACCTGCCATTTTTGCTTTTATAGAGCTCAGTCCAACTCCATTTAAGTCAATCGAGAAATTCTTTTTTACTTCAGTAGCTGGTGGATCTGGTCTATAGATAGCAAAGCTTCTAGTCAGCTAGCATCTGGGGATCCTCGACCATGGGGTGCTGTCCCAGGAAGAAGGGCTGCTGGGCAGAGATGAACTATCAAGGAAGGGGAAGAGCTCATTTGGATGTAGTCTGGCTAACCTAGTAAAGAGGGCTTTAAACTTGGTTTGAAGAGGGAAGGTGACCAAAGCCCACAGGTAAGTCACAATGAGGAGTACCTGGGGGAAGAGTTGGAACATGGGGGGAAGCCAGGGCTGAAACAGCAGGGACAAAAGAGAATCTAGTCAGAACTTGGGGGGGGGACAAATAAGTATCTCAGGTGGCCTAAGGAAGCCCTAATACTTGAGGTGAGTGGGAAAGGACGACAGTGGGAGAAAATGCAAGGAGGAAAATGCAACGGGAGAGACAATCGGCAGGGGAAAGCAAGGCAATCAGCCCAGTATCTTAGGTACCTGTACACAAATGCAAGGAGCCTGGGAAACAAGCAGGAAGCATTTGTAGTACTGGCACAGACGAGGAACTATGACGTAATTGGAATAACAGAGATGTGGTTGGGTAGCTTGCATGACTGAAGCACTGCCATGGATGGGTATAAATTGTTCTGGAAAGACAGGCAGGAAAGATGTGGAGGAGTAGCACTATATGGAAAAGAGCTTTATGACTGCTTGGGATTCCACTAGGAAAGTGGAGACAAACCTCTTGAAAGTCTCTTGGTTAAGTTTAGAGGAGAGTGCTGCAAGGGTGATGTCATGATGGGTGTCTGCTGTAGACCACCAGACCAGAAGGAGGAGGCAGATGAGGCATTCTATGCACAACTAGCAGACGTTCCCAGATCACAGGGGACTTCAGTTACCCTGATATTTGCTGGGAGGGCAATACAGTAGTACACAGACAATCCAGGAAGTTTTTGGAGAGTGTTGAGGACAATTTCCTGGTACAAATGCTGGAGGAACTAACTAGGGGCCATGCTTCTCTTGACCTGCTGCTCACAAACAAGAGAATAACTGATCAGGGAAGTAGAAGTGAATGACAACCTGGGCAGAGGTGACCATTAGATGGTAGAGTTCAGGATCCTGATCAAAGGAAGACAGAAAAGAAGTAAAACACAGGTGCTGGACTTCAGAAAAGCAGATTTTGGATCCCTCAGGGAACTGATGGGCAGGATCCCTTCAGAAGCTAATCAGAAGGGGAAAAGTGTTCAAGAGAGCTGACTGTATTTTAAAGAAACCCTACTCAGGGGACAGGAGTATACCATTCCAACGGGCAGAAAGAACAACAAATATGGAAAGTGCCCAGCATGGCTTTAGCAGAGAACTCTACAATGAGCTGAAATACAAAAGGGAAGCTTACAAGAAGTGGAAGCTTGGACAGATGAGTAGGGAGGCATATAAAGATATTGCTCAGCCCTGCAGGAATAAAATCAGAAAGGCCAAAGGGCAATTGGAGTTGCAGCTAGCAAGGGGTGTGGAGGATAACAGGAAGGGGTTCTTTAAGTATGTCAGTAACAAGAAGAGGTACAGGGATGGTGTAGGTCCCTTACTGAATGGGGCAGGTATCCTCATGTCAGATGATGCAGAAAAGGCTAAAGTACTCAATGCTTTTTTTACCTCAGTCTTCACATGCAGGGTCAGCTCCCAGGCTACTTCCCTGGGTAACACAGAATGGAAACAGAGGTTGTTTCAAAATAAGAAATACCTTGTTCACATGATGCACGGTTGTTTCGAAACAAGTTAAACCCCATGCGGGGATGAAACAACGTTGTTTTGAAACAACTTGTTTCGAAACAACACTGTGCGAACATGTTGTTTCGAAATAACGGTGACTTGTTTCGAAATAACTGTTGCCTGAACCTGCTATTTCGCTTTGAGCTTTTTTCCTTAATTCGAATGAGCAAACTGTTAATTCAAATTAAGTTATTTTGAAATAAGGTGTTATTTCGATACAAGTTGTTTCAAAACAACCGTATTGAAATAACTCCCTGTGTGTGAACACAGCCAAAGAATCCATTCTGAAACACTTGGACGAAAATAGAGTGATCAGGAACAGTCAGCATGGATTCACCAAGAACAAATCATGCCTGACCAACCTGATTGCCTTCTATGAGATAACTGGATAGATGGATGCAGGAAGAGGCGTCAACGTGATATACCTTGACTTTAGCAAAGCTTTGGGTATGGTTTCCCACAGCACTCTTGTCAGCAAGTTAAGGAAGTATGGTTTGGATGAATGGACTGCAAAGCAGATAGAAAGTTGGCTAGATCATTGGGATCAGTGGGTAAAGATCTAGTTGTCAACCAGTAACTAGTGGAGTGCCCCTGGGATCAGTCCTGGGACCAGTTCAGTTCAACGTCTTCATTAATGAACTGAATGATGGGCTAGATTGCACGCTTAGTAAATTTGTGGTTGACACCAAGCTGAGGGGAATGGTAGACATGCTGGAGGCTAGAGATAGGATTCAGGGAGACCTAGACAAATTGCCAAGTTCCAAAGGGGCAGCCGTGTTAGTCTAGTAAAGCAAAAAAAGCAAGGAGTCTTGTGGCACTTAAAGACTAACAGATTATCTATCACATGAGCTTCCATGGGAGAATATCCCACTTCGTCAGACACTTGGAAGAGGGAGAACTTACAGAATGGGATGAAAATAAATGCAGGCAAGTGGAAGATCTAGTTGCATTTATTTTCATCCCATTCTGTAAGCTTCCCCCTCTTCAAAGCATCTGACAAAGTCGGATTTTCTCTCATGAAAGCTCATGAGATAAACAAATCTGTTAGTCTTTAAGTGCCACAAGACTCCTTGGTTTTTTTTGCTAGACAAACTGGAGCACTGGGCCAAATGAAATCTCATGAGGTTCAACAAAGATAAGTGCAAAGTCCTGCACTTGGGACAGAAAAATCCCACGTACTACTACAGGTTGGGGATTGATCAGCTAAGTAGCAGCTCTTTAGAAAAGGACCTGGGGGTTATGGTGGATGGGCAACTGGATAGGAGTCAACAATGTGCTCTTGTTGACAAAAAGGCCAATGGGATATTGGGCTGCATCAGTAGGAGTGTTGCTAGCAGATTCCCCTATATTTGGCACAGGTGAGGCCAGATCTGGAATGCTGTGTCCAGTTCTGGGCTCTGCACTACAGAAAGGATGTTGACAAATTAGAGTCCAGCAGAGGGCAATGAAAATGATTAGGGGATTGGTGCAAACAGCTGAGGAGAGACTGAAAGAACTAGGATTTTTTAGTCTGCAGAAGAGAAGACTGAGGGTGGATTTGATAGCAACCTTCAGGTACTAGAAGGGGTGCACCAGAGAGGAGGGAGCTAGGCTGTTCTGAGCAGTAACGGAAGACAGAAGAAGGAACAATGGTTTCAGGTTGCAGCTGGGGATGTCTAGGTTGGATATTAGGTAAAAAATTCTCACTAGGAGGGTGGTTAAACATTAGAATGGGTTACCTACAGAGGTAGTGGAATCTCCCTCGTTGGAAACATTTAATAGCTGGTTAGACAAAACCTTGGCTGGGATGATTTAGTGGGCATGGTCCTGCTTTTAGCAAGGGGGCTGGACTAGATGACTTCCTGAAGTCCCTTCCAGCCCTGTGATTCTATGAATCAAATGCCTGCTTATTTAGTTAATGAAGTTAAGGTTGCAAGTAGATAAGTGATTATTTAAAGCAACATTATTGTTATGACCTAGGTATACTATAATTACACATAATAAAACATTTATTCAAACGTATTGCACACTGTTATTGACTCCAATGGGCTTTGGACTTAGGCCTTATTTCCTGTAATTATGTAGAAATAAGTATAGGGTAAACCTGTGATGTCTCAGATACCAGAGTTTATATTAAGCAAACTGCGGGTAAGCATTGGCTTTTGAAAGTGATCCAGTGAAAAATAAAAAAGGATGTTTGAGACGTTAGGTAATTCAGAGATAAGGTTACAAAACCACTGATTGAAATTTAGGAATTTCAAAAATAGACCCATAAGCTGAAACATGCACATTCAGAACATTGGGAGACATCAGCCATTTTGAAAAATGGCAGGTTTTTTGGGAGTTTTCTGAAGTACACTGTGATTTAATCTTTTTCTTTAAGAATGTGTTTTTAAAAAGTCAGTAACAAAGGACCACAAATACTAATGTGCATTAATTAATTATTATTGTATGGTGTCACAATGCACAGAGAAAGAAAGGTTGCTCACCTTGGCATAGTAACTGGGGTTCTCTGAGATGTTTGTCTCTCTGGTGCTCCATGCTGGGTTTTAATGCATCCTTGTGCTGCACATCAGAGATGTTGCAAGCAGTGCTTGTTAGGGCAGCACACGCAGCAGGGCAGGCTCATGGCAGTGTTTTGGCGCCCTTTTGTCACACGCTCACACAACCTGACCCCCCTTAGTTCCTTCTCTAACCAGCAACACAGAAAGAACAACTCCAAAGTAGAGAGGGGAGGAAGGCGGATAGTAGAGTACCCACATGGGCACACATCTCAGAGAACTCCAGTTACTACAGTGAGGGAGGAAGCTTCCTTTCTCCTTCGAGTAGCGTCCCTGTGGGTGCTCCACTCTGGGTGACTCTCAGTCAGTGTACAAATTAGAAGATGGGACTTCAGAGTGTGTTGGTAAGTGTAAAGAGGACTGAGCGGCCAACCAACGTGTCTGATCTCTGTAGTATCTTGTGCATAATGTTTGATAAACATGTGAGATGAGGACCAAGAGGCTGCCTTACATCTCAAGCACAGGGACTTTGCTGAGGACGGCAGGCACAGCAGCCACAACCCTTGTGAAGTGAGCACAAATGCATTCCAGGGGACAGATGTTTACTAGTTTGTATATTTCCAATATGCATCCTGATATCATTTTGGATATTCTTTGCATAGAGAGGGCCTAGCCTTTATATCTGTCTGCAATGGAGACAAAGACTTTATCTGTTGATCTAAAAGCTTTTGTTCTTTGTAGGTTGAAGGCCATCGCATGGCACACATCTAGTGTGTGGAGAAGAGCTTGTTGTGGACTGCTGTGTGGTTTCGGGAAGAAGACAGATAAGTTTATGGGTTGGTTGATATGGAAGTAAGAGTAAATTTTTGAGTTGAATTTTGTCTTTATGGAAAGTAGTGAAGGTAGGGTTGGCCATGAGTGCTCCAATTTCACTCACACGCCTAGCAGAGATTATGGCAGTAAGAAATTTGACCTTCATGGACATATGAAGCAGTGAACATTGAGCTAGGGTCTCAAAGGATGGCTTAGACCTAAGGGTGGGTCCCAGGTAGGAGTAGGAGCAATTAGCCTCTGGATATAAATTTTGTATTGCTAAGAGGAACTGTTTCATTATGGGTAAGGAGAAGAGTGGCATGCCTGCTGGGTGAAGATGAAAATTTGGAGATTGCTGCAAGGTATACTCGTAAGGAGTTTGTGATGGGGTTGACTCACCCTGCACTGCAGCAACCCAGGCAATCCTATGGGTGGCAGAAGCTCTGCCCCTTAAGCACTGCTGGGCATGCGCACACTGCTGCCCCAGTATAAAAGGGAGACACTCAGTTCAGTTTGGGCTGGCCAGCAAAGACGAAGGGTGTCTGCTGGAAGCTCCTGCCCTGGAGCTGCACCAACTCCAACCTGTGGGAGACTCAGAGGCTGGTGTGGACCCTACGGAGCACCTGCCCTGCAAGTAGCACCCCATGGCTGATGCCCAGGACCTGTGGGGAAGCTGACAACAGCTGTCCCAGGATGGAGGAAGTCACTGTTCAGCACGCAGCAAGGACTTCACCCCATCCCAGGTAGGAAGTAGGGGGCCCAAAGGGTTGAACTGCGGCAGGGTGAAAACCCAGTCAGCACATTTCAGTCTGCTGCTGACTTGGTGCTATACCCCCAGCATCCATAGGGCCCTGGGCTGGGGCTCAGTGGAGTGGGAGGGCCTGAGCCCCCCCTCCCTGGGCACTGTTCCCCCTTACTGACACACTATTCATATTGATTCTGTGGCTGCTAGGCCACGCTGCCCTGACTAGAGGGCTGCTCATAGACTATTAGTATTGACTCTGTGGCTGCTAGGCCATGCTGCCCTGACCAGAATGCCTGCCCTGCAACAGAGCTGATTGAAAGGTTAGGGAGCTTCAGAGAGAGTAGATACCCCAGTATAAATGGGATGGGGTAGATACTGGATCAAGATTTTTGTATGTGCATCATTTGTTGAATTTGGTCCCTTTCTGTATGTTGTTTTGTCTTGTGGAGGATCTTCTGATGCTTAGAAGGACCTGTTTTACCAGATCAGAGTACTGAAGCTCCTGTTGGTTGAACCACTGAGGATCCAAGCTGTTAGAGGTAGTGTGCTGAGGCTGTGGTGTATTGTTCTTCCCTTGTTCTGATAAAGGATATTGTGTCTTAGGGGTAGGGTCACAAGGTTTTTGTGGGACATTTGTAAGAGAAGAGTGAACCATGGCTGTCTGGGCCAGTATAAGGCTATCATGATTACTTTTGCTCTCTCTGTCTGGATTTTTATCGCCGGTCTGTAGATTAGTGGTATGGGCGGAAACACATAAAGGAGGACTTGGTTCCAATGGCTCAGGAAAGCATCTCTGAGGGATCCTTTTCCCATGCCTACTCTGGAACAAAAGAGTTGGCATGTGTGGTTGTTTTGTGTGGCAAAAAGATCTATTTTTTGGGTAGCCTCATTACTGAAATAAGTGTTTTGAATGAAGGAGGTAACACTCATTCATGGTTTCTGGTGAAGGACTTCTTAAGAGTATCAGCCAGTGTATTGTGGACGCAAAGCAGGTAAGATGCAGAGATGGTGATGTGGTGTTTTATGCACCAGACCCAAAGTTTCATAGCATTGATCCATAGAGATTCGGATCTGGCCCTGCCCTGTCCGTTGACGTAGAACATTCATGCAATATTGTCTGTCACAATTCTGACATGAGTATTGACTAGTCAGTGTTGGAAGGAATGTCATGCATTGCAGACAGCGTGTAATTCCAAGATGTTGATATGCAGATTCAACTCCTGAGGAGACCAGTGGCCCTAAGCAGTAAACTCCTCGAGGTATACGCCCCAGCCAATAAGGGATGCATCTGTAGCCATTATGACTGTAGGAGATTCAGTAAGGAAAGGTATGCCCAATAGTAGGTTCTATGGATTGGAGCATCATAGGAGAGAGTTCTTGATCTCCTTGAGTAGTGACATAATTCTGTGAATTGAATGTTTGTTGGGTTTATACACCCTTGTGAACCAAAGTTGTAGAGGATACATATATAGTCTGGCATGTTTTACTACAAAGGTGGTTGAGGCCATGTGGCCTTGTCATGAGATGCACATCTGTACACCCCTGGTTTATGATCTATATGATTTTTCTGTTCACTTGTGCACTGTGGTTGTATGATTTGATGCCAATTATTGCCATGCAACTTATCTTTCTGGAGGCTCATAACCTATTCTACAGGATTAGAATAGAATAGAATAGAATAGAATCATAGGGTTGGAAGGGACCTCGTGAGAGATTACTATGGTATCATGTTTCCTGAAGCATCATGTATAGGCACAGATGTGTAGCATGTTTTGCCTGGCTCAGGGGGGTGGAAGACAGACTGAACTATCTTCCAGCAACATATAAACAGCCACAGCTGTGAGCAAGCAGGTAGCTGGAGGAGGTAACAAAGAATATGCAAACTGAGGTCCCTGGCTCAGACCAGACAAAGAGATCACCTCTGCCGAGAAAGGGAGGGGTTGAGGGGGTTTGGAAACAAAGAAGCTATGTCTATATCAACCCAAATTAGTTTGGACTTGTTAGTCTGAACTAAGAAGTTCGAGGTTAGTTGGAAATAACCTTGGGTTGGTTTTAAGTAACCATGAACTTTTTAGTTCAAACTAACCAAGCGTTCTAGTTCAAACTAACGCTTAGTTACAGTTAGTTTGAACTAATCAGCTTAGTCCGAACTCAGTAAGTTCAAACTAGCCAGAGAAACATTAGGAATGATTTGCAGCTTTTTGCCAGGGACTCTCCATCTTGAAACAACCTCAAGCAAGATCTGGGCCCTACTTGGTCTCAGGCAGAGATTGGCTGTATAGACATCTGACAGCTGAACATTTGAGTATTAAAAGTTGTTCATGAGTTGTGTTCATGAAAAGGGACAGGGAAGGATATTGGTGTGTTGGTTTTGACATAAAGGGGATGGTATAACTGATTTTGACAATCTCTAACACCTACCTGTCTGATGTTATTTGTGTCCATTGACCATAGAAAGGATGAAGTTTGCTCCTGTATGTGGGTGATATTTGGTGGTCTGGAATCAGATTGAGGTGTTGTGGTCCCTCAGCTGTTCCTCAACCACACCCTCAAAATTGTGGTTTAGACAGGGGGCCCTGTGAATTAGAGGTTGATTAGATGGTTGTCTCCTACACTGAAGCCATTGTCTGTTTCTGGAATGATCTTGGCACCTGTTGTTGGTCCTTTAGGGTTGTCATTGGAATTGGCACCTAGAGTTGTACGGTTGGTACCTGTACTGTCATCTCCTGATGGTGAGAGTATATATGCTGAATACTCTCAGCTTTGCTCTAGAGTCCTTTGATGTATGCATCACATCAGGTGTGTCCCCCACACCCCACCCTGGAAAATAGTCTTTTCTTGTCAAATGGCAGGTCTTTGATAGCTGCTTGAAGCTGCTTCAGGAGGTCCGCTGAGTGGAGCCATGAAACTCGTCTCATCATGATACTGGTGGCAATGGTGCAAGCAGCAGTGTCAGCTATGTCTAAACCCATTTTGAAGGGCTGATCTCAAAATCAGGTGAACTTCTTGGATAATAGTGAGAAATCATTGCTTTCTGCTATCCAGAATTTGATCAATAAGGTCAGCTGATTTTAAGTAATTGTCAAGATCATAATTTGTGGGCAATGCTGAGTAGTTGGCAACATGTAGTTGGAGATCAGAAGATGTGTAAACCTTCCTACCAAGCAAGTCTATTTTTTTGCCCTCTTTATTATGCAATGTTGATCTGTTCTACGGCTGTTTGTATCTGTGATTTGCAGGCTAGACCACCAATGAATTGGGTGGATGATGGGGAAAAATGGTATTCTGAGTCTTTGGCAGGTATGTAATATTTTTTGTCCACTCTTCTGCAAGTTGGTGTGATAGTTGCTGGGGTTTGCTGTATGGTCTCTGTGGGTTCCAGCAATGCCTCATTCATAGGAAGAGGATTTTGGATGAGGGGGGTGTTTGTAGAATGCAGAGGAGCTTGTGTTGAGATTTGGCTATCTCTTGAAGAGGAATCTCCAAGGATTCTATGACTCTTTTAAACAGCTCTTGGAGCTGTCTAAAGTCCTCTGTGGTGTTGAGCAGAGATGCAATAATAGCCTCATCCAGAGAAGAGGTGGAATTGTGAGGTGGTGAGGGGGAAGCTGGGGCATCTGTCTGCTTCTTTGGCTGGGAGATGTTCACTTTGGCTTGGTTTACAGAGGCATTGGTGTTAGGTTTATGACTTCTCAGTGTAGAGGGTCCATTGTGAGTCACATACAGAGAGCACGGCTTCAGTTTTTGACATTGTGGGTGCTAATGAGCATAAGGACCATACCAAGGTGGGCCACAGCAAGGATATGGTGGTAGATCCTGATAATGGCATGATCTATGCCTTGATCTGGTAGGAGCGTGAGGCAGTGATGGGAAGGATGCCTCCACTGTCCCATCATCCTCCTCACTTGAGAAAGATATTGGGGAAGCAGAGCCCTCTGGTGAGAATGCTCTAGGGGGTAGCTCGGACCTGGGGTAAGGAGAGGTTGGGGGGATGACCTCTCTTCATGCAGCTCCATGTGTTTTCTTTTTTGTATACGTTTTCTTGGTGCGGAGTCTGGAGTTGATTGGGTCAGTGCCATTTGAGAAAGCAACTGCGGTGCCAGAGATGATGTCGGTTTGGCAGTTTTAGTCACAGAACTGAGAGGTGCCATGTTGGTCTCTGGTGCCAACATCGTACTCAGCGCTTCTGGCAGCACCATGACAGTTTGTGGTGCTGTTTGTGGTGTCAGTTCTATAGGTACCAATGGTGCAGTCAATGCTGACAACATCAGCACCAAGGAGATGTTTGTTTTTGAAAGTTTAACAGATGAGGACTTAGGGTGCAAAGTCTTTTATGTCCGTGTGCAGGCGGTGCAGTTGAGGCTCATGTGTGTATTTTGACAGTAGGAGTACTTGAAGAACCCAATGCGTCTTTGTTATGGGAGACCCTGGGAGAAGAGGATGGGTGGCTTTCTCTTTTTTCCTGAAGAGTGAGTTGTAGAAGTAAGCCTCTGCAAGCCCTCATTGTCAGAAGAGGCTGAGTGGTATTGGCCTGAGTCAGATGAGGGCCGGAGAGATTTCTCCATTAAGCTAAGTTTTGGTCGCAGGTCTCTGTTGCAGCAAGCTCAGGAGCTTAGATTTTTACAGTGTGGACACTTGGCTAAGAGGTGTCCTTCACCAAGGCATTTTATACATATATTGTGGCCATCTGAGACTGACATGGTATCTCGACAGGACGCACATCTCTTGAAGCCAAGAGAACCTGGCATAGTCTGAGGGAGGAAAGTGCTGACAAAAGAAAAGATTTCTTTTTCTTTTGGTAAAATAAAAGGAAAAAAGGGAGTATAAGATAGGTACAAGATGAAGAAGTATAAAATTGGTCTGCAGCTGTGGATGGTTGAGAAGGAACTGAGGGGGATCAGACTGTGCACGTGACACAAGGGCACCAAAACACTGCCAATAGCCTGCCCTGCCATGCGCATGGCTCCAAGGAGCCCTGCTTGCAAAATCTCTGATCTGCAACATGAGGCCACACTAAGACCCAGAGTGGAGCACCCACAAAGACACTACTTGAAGGAGAAAGAGAGGGGATCTGCATCCTATCTGCTCCTGACAAACTGCTTCTCCTGTACCTCTCTGCATCCTGAGAAGGGGTGCAGTGGCCTGGTGGAGACTGTTCTCTCTTGTGTGCAATCAGGCACAACATAAGCAGTCGGAAGTGAGTAAGGAGGTGCTTTCCACCCAATTACAACCCTGAATGGGTGCATAAATGATCATCTTAGTAAGCCTGAGTCTACATTACAGGGGGATTTTGGTGACAGCTGAAGAGAGATTTAAGTTACTTAAAATAACTTGCATATCTCTCTTTGACTGCCTAACTCCTACTTGCCCCATTGTCTTCAGCATGCTGAATTGACCCACTCGGTCAACTGGAAAAAATCAATCTGAAGTCAGCGAATTTGTCTTCTGTTAGTAAAGACAAGCCCTAAAAGGAAATCAGCCTAACTGACGGGCTGAGAATGGATGCTCATGCTACTAAGCATCTTTATAGTAAAACAGATATTGTACTGATATTATGGGAAAACATTTTAATTTGATTGGAATATGCATGACTGACTTCAATAGATACCATAACAAGCAAACAGGGATGCAATGGGATTAAGCTGATATTAAGTAATGAGTATGCATGGGTTAGAACATGAGTTTATTCAATTTTCAGGAGACTAACATAGCTAGGTTCCTTTCTCATCTCCAACCACTGTGATTAGAAATGTCTAGTTCAAGGACCAGATCCAAAGAAGCTAAAAGAACTGTAGAAAAATTAAGAATTTGGTTTGCTCTGCCTGGAAAGACAAAATACTGTTGTAAGAGGCAATGCCCTAGACTTGCATATTAATTGGATGCCCATTACATTATTTTCACTGTATGTTAATGTAAGGCAGGTCTAGAATCACAGCACTTCTTGTGCTGGTCAGTTTAAAAGCAGGGCAACTAATCTGCATGGGTTTTGTATTTGCATGAGCACAAAGAGCACAATTAGGTATTAGCATAGTCTCACTGGTGGGTGCAGGGCATGCTGGTTAATGTTATCTAGGTTGATTTGATCACAGATCTGTCAATATCTGTAATGTTACTGAAAGGAAACATGAAATACTGTCTTTTTGTAATATGCTACTCTTTTAATTGTTCAAACTCTATTTAGGTTAATTAAAGGATGAAAAGTCACTGTTAGCACTAAGGAACTTGAAAGAGGGACCAACCCTCTGTTTTCAGCCTGGTGAAAGTAGAAAGGGATGGTGGTTAGCATTAGCTCAGTCTAGAGCCATGCCTCAAGCACTGCCTTACCCTTGCCCTACTGTTAAATAATAGATTTATAGCCTGGTTTTCTATGGAACCTTTCTTTTGTTATTTTAATCAAAGGTGCTGTTGTAGTGTTTTGAATTTAAGAGCTGAAATTATTGAGGGGTGTGACTCTCTAAGAGTTGAAATCACTGAAGAGGAGCCATGAAATGGGTGGACAGCAGGAGCAACCAGTGGGAGGTGCCAGCGGATGGTGTGACCAGGTAGCTGGACGGCGGGAGTGACCAGTGGGTAGTGCAGGTGGACAGTGGGGGGAACCAGCAGATGGTGTGAGTGGCTAGTGAACAGCTGGATAGTGGGAATGACCAATGGGCGGCACCAGCAGATAGTGTGAGGGACCAGTGGGTGGTGCTGGCGGACAGTTGGTATGAGAGACCTTCCCTACATACCCTAGGATTTTTTTGGGAATCCTGTTCTGAACTGATTCTTCAGATCAGTGCTGATTTTGCTATTGAGTTTATATGTTCTGTTATGCGGTGTGGGGTTTTGGTGGAAATCTTGTTCTGCACTGATTCTCCAAATCAGTGTCAATTTTGCCATTATGTCTTTACATTCTTTTCTATTATTATTAAAGCTCTGTATACTACACTCAGACACATGCTTGCAAGGGGGGAAGTATTACCCCTTTGGAGTGCCCAGGGAATAGTGCATAATTTCCCAGAAAACTGGGTGGGGGTTTGAGCCTGTTTATGCTGTCAAATTATTTGGAAACCCCTAGAAATGGAACCCGGGCCTTATTCTGCCATCTCGCCCTGGCAGAAGGGTTACATTAATAGTGCCCAACAGTGATTTTCTCACCAGAGATAAGACTGTTATAATTCATGAGAATCTAGGCACAGAATTCCTGACATTTTATTCTGAACAAACCCAACGTGTTAACTAAAACAATCTGCAAACTTGGGTTAATCTTAGGAAATTCTTTTCAATCAAAAGAAAAAGCAATCAGAAATGTGAAAACTGTTTGTTTTGGCATTCCAGAATGAAGTATTTAGACTTGTTTCAGAAAGGTATTTTATTTCAGAATGTCCCTCAATTTTATTTAGAAAAACATTTAAGAACAATAATCCCCTAAACAAAACAGAGACCAAAATGATTTTTACTTTTTTTGGTACAGGCAGTGAACTGGAAAGTTTTTCACACAGCTCTAATAACCATTTTTTTAAACATGTTTATTGTGCATTGCAGACATATCAGATAATTTCTTACATATTGAAAAAATTATCAGCTTTGCACACTACTAAATTTTATCTCTATATTTTTCATAGAGTAAATAAGGTAAGATAATGATTACTGTGTAAAATAAAATGCAGAAAATAATGATTAAAAATCTTTGGATGGCAAATACATCAGAGACACATCACAACAAAGAATGGGTTAGAACAGAAAATTAGGCAGTCTACAGACATGGGTTCTTAAGATACTTACCTCCCATTTCCACTAACTTCCAGCTGGAGTTGTACTTATCTGCATTGTTTGATTTATTCACCTCAGTAGAGGCCTAATATTGTATTGAAATTGTTGTTACATAACTGGGCCTAGGCATAGGAAACATTTAAATATATCAATGCAATATCATTAGTAACAGAACAGGGCTAATGATGCAGACCTGCTAAATTACCACTCTGACAACATCTGTTGGCTCATAATTCATTAGCAGTGTTGAAAACTTTATGGGATAATTGAGTGCATTTAAAACAATGAGAGTTTGCTTTAGTAAGAACTGAATGAAAACTAAGCACAGAGTTCAGGTTTCTGCCTTGCAGCAAGAAAGGAGATAAGACTTTAGCATAAACCAGGATTACGGAACCTAGTTTCTTTTCTCCAGCAATGCAAGACAAGCTAATCAAATCAGTTAAATAGCAAGACACAATAAATCACAGCATTGTGCATCACAAACAGTGACATTCAACAAGGTAAGCTATTCATCAAAGGAAAGAGGACAAGAACTGTAGGGTCTTTCTGACACAGGCATGTCCCTGGGAATGTCTGAAACCTGAGACTTCATTAGAAACTTGCTTTGAGATTGGAAGTTTGAAGAGAGACTCCTATTTGTCCTGTGTACACCACACAAGTCACTTGTCATGTGTCAGAAATTCACATTTCTGAAGTTTCTCTACCTAAACTTTGCCTCCTAGTAGTGGGGTGAGTTCAAAGTAACCCACCAAAAGCATAGTTTAACTTCAACTTTTATTTTCTGCTCTATCCTCTGCTTTTAGACACACTTCAAACTAGGGGGCAAGAGAGAGTCTACTGGCCCACAAGAAGCATCAGGAGAGATAGTGCATCTTCCATCTTGACATCTGTGAGTGTGCCCCATACTGTCCATTGGAGGACATACACAGATTGTTCCCTGTCCTCCAAAAGACATGGTTTGTTCAGAGGGCTGGTGCCAAGGGCCATGACTGAACTTTCTCCCCACCTTTTTCTGGGTGATTTGTTCCATAGAGCTCACCAGGTTCAAGCTGCCCATGGTAACAGATTCAAGCGTGTTTTACCTTTG
The DNA here is from genome assembly GCA_007922195.1 of Podocnemis expansa. NCBI lineage: Eukaryota > Metazoa > Chordata > Testudines > Podocnemididae > Podocnemis > Podocnemis expansa. The sequence goes on from ML681978.1 coordinate 1,623,173, forward strand.
TCGAGGCCACGAAAGGAAGTAGACTCAAGGGCATTGTCTACACTGCCGAAGATATTGTGATATACTTATTTCAAAATAACTATTTCGAATTTATTTCAAAATAAGAATCTAGTGGAGACTCTATTTCAAAATAAGGTAGAAATTATTATTTTGAAATACAGAGTCTTCATTGGACTCTCTATTTCAAAATAGGGGAAAGCAGGGAAAGGTATAGGGCCATTATTTTGAAAAAAGCCAGTTCTGCGGCTTGGAATGGCTTTTTTCAAAATAACCATTTTGAAAGAATTGCTCTTTTGAAATAAAAGCAGGTTGAGGTTTTTCAAACTAGCACTTCATTTTTTTGAAATAACAAAATGCTTATTTCAAAATACCAAAATGCCTTCATGGACAGGTAAAAAGTTTTTTCGAAATAAGCCTCTTTATTTCGAAAAAACTTTTCAGTGTAGACATACCCAAGGTCTCTTGTTCCAAACCTACTATGACCATGCCAGGGCAGACACCATCTAGATTTTGGTACTTTCCCACTGCAACCTTTTCTCCTGGACCCTGATGGGAGAGTGCACAGCCTGAGATGGGGAGAACATAGAGCTTTGAGGAAAAGAACATGCAGCTGCCAGGTTGAGTGCAACAGAGGTTGTACTCTCCATCCCCAAACAAAGCCAGTGGAGGGGCCAAGCTGAGCACAAGAAGAGCAGAGTGATCAGACAGGAGCTAAGGCCTTATTACAATAAATTACCAGTGAATACATAAACTTCCCCTTTGCCATGTGGCTTATCACCATCTGCACTACTGGCAGATTGGCTGTAAAAAGCGGACGTGTGGCACTAACTTTCAAAGGCATGGAGTGGACCCTGACACAGACTACTCTTGAAAGTCCCTGCTTTTTAGGGAAATTGAAGAAGAAGTAGAGTTTTATCTAGCAAAGGTGGCACAGGGGAAAAAAGTTAACAGCAAAACCTTTCACATGTTTACCGCTTTGAAGCCAACAACCTTTTCCACAGACCCCAATCAGAGTTTGCAGCCTTTACACACCCAGATCCTGAACCATCTGCCCTGGCATTTCTTCCTTGGACATATGGTGGAGAAAGCTCTCTTTACAGCCATATTGCAACAAGGATTTGTACAATGCATAAGCCAAAGCGCATAAGGGCTGGATAAGGTAATGCACCCATTCCCTTCTAATTTACATTCAAGGAAGGCTGAGTGCTATTATTTAGGTGTTTACTCAAAGAGCAAAAAAGGGAAGGCTGCTCAAGTTGGGAAGAGTTGCACAGGAGAAAGCTCTGTCTGACAGTAGCAAGGAAAAAAAAAAAAAGCCGGCAGCATGCTATTATATTTGTCAGTTCAGCCCCTTGCTGGCAGACATAGTGGAGAGACCAAGCATCAAATGAAAGTAGCAGGAACTATTGGCTTGTCTCTACAGGTGGTCTTGTAGGAGTTATGATGTCAGGTCTGTCTGAAATGGGGCTATGGCACTAGAAAGTCTGCATTGCTCATCACTCTTCTTTGCCGGGCTGTTCAAAGGATAGAGCCATAGAAGCTAGAAACTTGAAAACATACAAGCTGACAGGGTACAAAGGTGAGAGTCTGAAACCTAGTGAAGAACCTAAGGCTACACACAACATGCCCATTTTCCCCTCTAACAACTTATTGGGCCAAAATTAGCCTTGATGTAGCTCCAAGGAACTCAGAGAGTTCCTGGGATGAGTCTGCTCTGTTATTTCAGATGGGGGACTGGAATCAATGACCTCAATTATTATAAGAGAAAAAGAAAGACTAGCACAATCTTATTCAGGGAAACAAGGTTATATGCCACATTTATTATAAGAAACCACAACAGATAACTATCTAGTACCTATATACACACACACATACATACACACCCACATCACACAAGAATATGTTCTTAAGTTTACCAGGTATTGTTACCAATCCTGATTGTTGCTTGAGATCATGGCTTGAGTTCATTGCTGGAGTTCACAGATCATGACAGCTACCTGGCCAGGAAAGCTGGGCATGAAGAAGACTGAGGTCTCTGTCTGGCACACAGCTGTACATTGATGCTCTTGGATGCTGCGCGGAACATTACCCCAAGCTCACCCATCTTTTATGTCTTTTTGTCCATGGACGTTGTCAAGGCCATAACTACAGTGAGACGAATGGGGCTTTGCCCTGGGAGTGAATTTAAAAAGGCACCATGGGGAAACGATTGCCCCTGCTACCTCTGGCCACAGTAGGAGGAGGTGATCACCCCTGCTGCCTCTAGTTGCGGCAGGGAAGCGATCCCCCACTGCCGGTTGCGGCCACGGCAGGGGATCACTCACCCCCACTGCAGCCAGAGCCAGCAGGGGGATCACTTCCCTGCCACGGCCAGAAGCAGCAGGGGGATTGCTTCCCTGCTGTGGCCAGAGGCGGCAGGGGCAATCACTTCCCTGCCACAGCCAGAGTCGACAGTGGGGGGCTCCCTTCTCCCTGTTGCAGGGGGGTAGGGGGCCCTGTTGCTGGCTCTGGCCTCAGGGGCGAAGGGTCAACCCCCTCCCAGCTGCTGTACAGATGGGCCCTGGATTGGGGCCCGGGAGGGCGCCTTTGGGGCTGCTTGCCCCCGGCACCGGAACCCCTAGTTACAGCCCTGAATATTGTGTCCACACTGCCTCGGGGTACTGTATGACCATGAGTCATCAGTTAATGGCAGATGTGACTTTGATCTTGTTCTTGATGGGGCTTTTTGTCCCTTTCTTTCTAGGGTCGATTCTTCTGGCTTTTGCAGGGTTTGTCTGCGTTGTTCTTCAGCAGTTAAGGTGGTGCCAACAGTTTGTCATCTGTTAAGGCTGGAGTTGGAGACTGAGCCCATCACACACATACCCCCAGGGCCATCCCCAGGGGGCTGCAAGGCCTGGGGCCAATCAGCCTGTGCAAGGCCCTGCCCTCCCCCCCCCCCGCGCTGGGGGGTGTGGGCCAGTCCTGCACTGCTACCCCTCCTCTGACCCTGGTGGCGGATCAGCTGGCCCAGGGGAGGGACCAGAGAGAGAAGCACGGCCTCTGGACTGGCCTGCTCCACCCCTGGGCTGGCTCTTCCCCGTCCTGGGGGCAGGGAAGAGCCAGCCGGGAGCAGAGGCCGGCTCTGCACTCTGCCCCCCACCTCCCTGCCAACTTTAGCTCTGTGCCGAAAGCAGCGGGGAATGGGTGGGGGCAGAACAGCCGTGGGGGGAGCAGCAGTTTGGGCCCTGTGCTGCCTTGCTCACAGCAGGATAGCACAAGGCCCACAGAACTGTGCGGCCCGGGGCGATTGGTGGTCTCACCACCCCCTAGGGACGACCCTGCAGACTCCTCATTCACACATGAAGACCAAGTTCACACATCTAAACAAAGTTTCAGCAAGACTTAGGCTGAGCAATACAAAATGAAGGAAAAAATTCAAAATGGAGTTTTGGTTGCAATATGGAGTTACAAGTGAATGAATGAGCATGGCATTTTTATCAATGAATATTCTAGGTAGAAATTTCTGTTTGAAGCAGTTTCTTGGTATAAATTCGTCTTTAGCCCTACATCATGGTCCTTCCAACTTCTATGAGTCTATGATCTAATTAGGAGAGTTAGCATCATTAAATTAGTCGGGTCTCTCTTTTGTCTACAAGACTTTAGTTACATTGGAGCAGGGCCGTAACGACGGTGGGGTGAAAGGGATGTTGCCCAAGGTGCCAATTTAAAAGGGCACCATGGAGAAGTCATTGTCCCTGCTGCCTCTGGCCATGGCGGGTAGGTCAACCCCCGGGAGGGCCCCTGGGGGGGGGGGTGGGGGGGGGAAGCGATCGTCCCTGCTGGCTCTGGCTGCGGCAGGGAGGAGCGATCCCCCACTGTGGCTGGAGCTGGCAGGGGGGATTGCTTCCCTGCTGTGGCCAGGTCGGCAGCAGGGGTTCCCTTCTCCCCACAGCAGCAGGGTAGGGACTCTCATTGCCACATCTGGCCACTGCAGGGAAGCGATCCCCCCTGCTGGCTCTGGCTGCAGCAGGGGGAAGGGATCACCCCTGCCTCCTCTGGCTGTGGCGGGGAAGTGATCCCCCCTGCTGCCTCTGGCCATGGCAGGGAAGCAATCTCCTGCTTGCTCTGGCCACAGCACGGGATTGCTTCCTCCTGCTGCAGCCAGAGACAGTGGGGGGGGGTCACTTCCCCGCTGAGGCCAGAGCCGGCAGCGGGGAGTCCCTTCTCCCTGTGGCAGCGGGGTAGGGACCCCCCATTGCCGACTCTGGTCCCAAGGGGGAAGGGTCACAACTCCCCTCCCCACCACTATATAGATGGGTCCCGGGTCGGGGCTGGGGGGCACTTTTGGGTTTGCTTGCCCCAGGCACCACCCTGCATGAGAGAAAACAGTGTGTTTAGGGATAAAGAGTCCTGCGAAGTTTAGTGATACAGGCACATCTCTGTAGGAAGGTCTTTAGAACTGTATCATTTAGCATTGTGCCATTTCCAATCCATATTGCATCTAATGGAGGATGTGCCAAAATCAGAGATTGTTATTAATTTAATCATGCAAAATGAACCAGGAAATGAAGACAGAAACTAATGAATAGGGCCTGGGATGGGTAAGTCTTTATTTTTCAAATAAATATTTAAGGGTATATCTACACTTAAACTTTAAATTGAAATAATGATGATTGTTTTGGTTTATAGTAGTGCATGACTACACAAGCTTTCCTTATTTCAGAATGAGGAGCTCCCTCATTTAGAAATAAGGAAAGGTCATTTTGAAATAATAAAAACTTATTTTATATAAAAATGATGGTTAAATCAAAATTATTATTTTCAAATAACCCAGCGTAGCTGCATTAAATCAAAATAACCATTAGTTCAATTTAATATGGTTTGCCCTTCTCCTTCCCAGGGTGCTCTCCTCTTTCTACATATTGAGTGGGGGCATGGCCCTTCTTGGGGACCATCTTGCCACTCCTCCCATGGTGCCACTCTCCTAAATTGAACTAGCAAGTACTGTTCATGGACTTGCAAGTTCGATTTGGGTTTCTAGTGGGGACATGTTAAATTGATTTAACTTAAATCAATTTAATGATTTTTTTATTTTGATTCAATTAGATCAATTTAAATTAAATCAACTTAACAATCTAAGTGTAGACATAGCCTATCTGTCTGTGTTAGAGAGAGATAATCTTAGAGAAGATCACTAGATTGTTCAAAAAGGGAACTAAAAAGTGCAGAACAAAGACTTGATGGGGACAGACAATTATAGTCAGGATAGCTACTGTGGGAAGGTGAATTAGGAAAAGCACATTTTACCCAATGTAGTCTAGGCCCCTTATGCCTATTTGCCAAATTCTGAGAAACAGCGTAAGCTTAATTTTTAAGATCCATGTAAATTATGTTGTTAACAAACCACAGGCATCTTATTTGCCTGTGAGCCTTATAACAATCAGCTACTGATAGGGAATGTCACTGGCTGTTCTCCTGTCAACCTATGTTTAAGGAGGATTCTGGATGGATCCTAGAAGATATTGCAAGAAAATCAGCCAGTGGATCAGTTATACTTTCTCTCACTTCCCAGGGCCCAGGTCTGGTCACATTGAACTGGCGGGTGCGGGTGGGAGGGGGAACACTTCTACATGATGGTGCTGGCAGTTCAGGTGGCTGTAATAATTCCACAGGTAGCATTTTTTGTAAGCTATCCTCTAAGGTTAGCAGCAATTAGCACATTAACTAGCCAAGCATGGCAGCAGGCATGGTGAGTGGCAACTGCAGAGACCAGAAACAGAAGGTTACTAAACTGTAAACATCCTTCTTTGAGATGAGCTTGCTGCTCACATACATTCCTATGTAGTTCTCTGTGTGTGTCACAGCACATGGATGCCCAAAAAGCTTTTTTTGGCTTTAGCCTGTGCCCATAGGGTCAATGGCCAACGCCCCCTCTGACCTACACACCTACATGGTATATAGGTGGCCCTGCCTCTGCCCCCCATCAGTCCCTTCTTTCCACTAACTCCGAAAAGCGGAGACAGAAGAGGGTACAGAATGTATGTGAGCAGCCCATCTCAAAGGGCATTTACAGGTAAGTAACCTTCCGTTCTTCCAGGGCTACTCACATCCTTTCCTACATAGGTGACTTACAAGCCATATTTAGGATGGTGGGCAGAGTGAAGGTTTCCCCACTCGTAGAATGGCTCTGCCCAGGGCAGCATCATCCCTTGTTTGCTGGACAACAGCGTAATGGGATGCGAAGGCATGCACTGATGACCTAGTTGCTGCTCTGCATATCTCTTGGATTGGCACCTGAGCAAGGAAGGCTATGGAGAATGCTTGCACTCTAGTTGAGTGTGCCTTGATTTTTCCTGGGAGGGAAGAATTTGCCCTGTGGTAGCTGTCCTTGATGCAGTCCGTTATCCAGGGCTGTTACTGCCTGGCTTGCATATGCTCAGCAACTGCTAAGAACAGTTGGGTCACTCTGTGGAAGGGTCTGGTTTGCTCGATGTATGTCATGAGAGCCCTCGCAATATCAAGGGTGTGCCATTTCCTCTGGATCTCTGTAACCTGTGAATCTGGAAAGAACACTGGAAGGCAAATATCTTAGCTAATATGGAAGGGTGACCTTAAGTAAGAAGGCCAGGTGGGGTCAGAGCTGTACTTTCTGGAGTGGAACACCATATACAGGGGCTCCAAGGAAAGGGCTCTTAGCTCTGAAACCCACCTGGCTGACGTAACAGCTACCAAGAAGCCCACTTTCCATGACAGGACTAGTAGAATTCATGAGTGTAGGGCAGGGGTCTCAAATTCAAATCACTACGAGGGCCGCACAGGGACTAGTATGGTAGCCCAAGGGCCACATCACTGAAACCTTTTTATATAATGATATTGCAAATATTGATAGTTTTAGTGTTGTTGTGGGCCGCAAGAAATAACTTTAGGGGCTGCATGTGGCCCCTGGTCTGCAAGTTTAAGACCCCTGGTCTAGGGGTTTGTATGGGGTTTTTTGTGAGCCCCTCAAATGCTAGGTTTAGGTCCCATTGTGGGATCAGGCCCTGGGTTTGAGGGTAGAGTCTCTCTAGGCCCTTGAAAAACCTTGTAGTTGCGGGTAAGAGAAGGGGGCCACCCCATCAAAGGCATGTGTAGCGCTGAGATCACTGTGCTAGGTTTACCCTGAGAGAAGGAAGAGTTAGGGCACTCTCCTTTAGTTCTAGGAGATAGTCCAAAATATCCTGAATTGGGGCAGACTTCAGGGGCACCCTTCTTTCCCATGCCCGGAAGAATTGTTTCCACTTGGCCCCATATGTGGCTCTCATGGAAGGCTTCCTACTCTCAGTTAGGACTTGCTGGAGCCTCTCTGAGCATACTTGCTCGCCTGGGTTTAGCCATGCAAACTCCAGCCTGTTAGATGCAGTGACTCCAGGGCTGGATGTTGCCAGATGTCATGTGTGAGTAAGTCCACTCTGAGCAGGAGCGTTATGGGTGGGACCACCGAGAGGTCTATTAGGGTGCTGAACCAAGGCTGGTGTGGCCAAGCTGGGACTATCAGGATCATGCCAAGTTCCAAATGGGCAACCTTGTTAGTCTAGTTCAGCAAAAGAAGCAAGGAGTCCTGTGGCACTTAAAGATTAACAGATTTATTTATCGCATGAGCTTTCATGTGGGAAAATCCCATTTTGTCAGATGCTTTGAAGATGGGGGAACTTGCAGAATACGATAAATAAATCTGTTAGTCTTTAAGTGCCATAGGACTCCTTGCTTCTTTTATCAGGATCATGTTTCCCTGGTCCCTCTTGATCTTTAACAGGACTCTGTGAATCAGGGGGATAGGGGAAAGGCATAGAATAGTGGGCGCCCCCCCCCAGCTTATCAGGAGGGCTTCCAATAAGGAACCCTCTTCCTGCCCCTGAGTGAGCAGAATAGGTTGCATTTGCAGTTCACTTATATTGCAAAGAGATCTCTGTGGGGGAGTTTCCCATGTCCCAAAGAGGTGGGCCATTACTTCTGGGTGTAGGGATCACTCATGCTGGGGGAGGAACTGTCTGCTTAGTTTGTCTGCTTGACAGTTACTCACCTCTGGGGTGTGATGGTTACCTGGTAGAAGTCAAACTTCAGGGCCAGTTATCATAGTGAAGACACCTCCTTGCATAGTGCAGGTGAATGGGCTCCACCCAGCAGTTGACGTAAAACCTAGCCACCATCTTGTCTGTTAGGACCTGCACTGTTTTCCCCTTTATCTAGTCCAACAAAACCAGGTGCCTTGGGTAGACAGACCACCTGTGATGTGGGCTCCCAATCCATGATGTGGGCTCCCCAGCATAGGTCCGACACATCTGTGATCAAGATAAGGGAGGGGTTTGGGGTTCTGAAGAGGACCCTCTTGCATTGTAAAGTCCGGGTCCTGCTATATAGTCAGAGAGCCTAATACCCTCCTTGGAATGGTGACCACCTGGTTCAGTGGGTGGCTTTAGGGACTGAACACGATTGCCAGCCATGCCTGTAGGGACCTCATGCAGAAGCGGGCTGTTCTTATTACATAGGTGGGAGCTGGCATGTGGTCTAGTAACTGAAGGCATCACCTTGCAGTTGTGGTGGGAGCATGATGCAGTTCTGAAAGGATGGTAGACATAGACTGAAACCTGGATTGCAATAGCAAGGCCCAAGCGCTCAGTGCGTCCAGGTGTGCCCCTATAAACTCTATTCTCTTTGTTAGAGTAAGTTTAAACTTTTCTAGGTTTGTGAGGATACCCAATCTGTTGCACAGTCTCCAGACAGAGCCAGCGTTGTGCTGGAGCTGGTCCTTGGACCTTCCCCTTATTAACCAGTTGTTTAGGTATTGGAATATTCATACCCCTTGTTTCCTCAAATGGGCCACTATGGTCACTATGCGCTTCATGAAAACTCTTGGGGCCAGCAAAAGTCCAAGGGGGAGTGCCATGAATTGGAAGTGTTTTCCTCCCACCACAAAGCAGAGGAACTTCCTGGGCCTTTGCCATATAGAGATGTGGAAATATGCGTCCTTTAACTCGAGGGCCATGAGCCAATCCCCTGGGTCTAGCAAGGGAATAATCTGAAATAGGCAGAGCATTCAAAACTTCATTTTTCTTAGAAACTTGTGCAGGGCACTTAAATCTAAAATAGGTCGAAAGCCACTCCTTGCTTTTGGGACCAGGATGTATCATGAGTAAACCCCGCCCCCCCCTTTTCCTTTGTGGGGACTCTTTCTATTGCCCCCAGGTCCAGGAGCTTCTGGCATTCTAGCTCCATTAGCATTTCCTGAAAGGGGTTCCTGTTGTGGCAGTGAGGGGCAGTTTCCTTTCACGGGGGCTTGGTCCTGAACTGCATACTATAGCCCAGCAACACCATGTCCAATATCCAACAGTCCAAGGTTAACTTCACCCACCAGTGTCGGAAGGGGGCCAGACAGTTTCTGAATGGAGGCAGAGGTGGGTTCTGGTGGCTGTGGTGGCCCTCGGTTGGTAGGTCAAAACCTCTATCTCTGGGATGATGGGAGGGCATTATTGCTGCTGCTGCTGCTGTTGGTGTTGAAAGGACTGGCTGTCTGGGGAGCAGGGCTGTAACTAGTGAAATGGGTGCCCAGGGCAAGCAGCCCCAAAGGCATCCCTCTCACACCTGGGCCCCAATCTGGGGCCCATCCATCCCCCTCCTGTAGCAGTCAGAGCCAAGTGGGGGGTTCTCTACCCTGCCGCGGCCAGAGAGCCATGGCAGGAACCCTTTACCCTGCCACGGCCAGAGCGTCGGGCAGGGAACCACTTCCCCTGCCACTGCCAAAGCCAGGCAGGGAACCACTTCCCCTGGAGCAGCCACACCTGGACTGGGACCCCCTTCCCCCACTGCAGTTGGAGCCAGGCAGGGTTTCCCTTTCCCTGCCGCAGCCAAAGCCCGGCGAGGAGCACCTTCCGTGGCTCCTTGAGGAATGTGCCTTTAAGGCACGTTCCTCTTCAAGGCCAGGAGGGGGTCTGGCACCCTTTCAAATTGGCACCCAGGGCCTTGCCCGTTTCACCCCACCATAGTTACGGCCCTGCTGGGGAGTATACATCCCCAAAGAGCAAAGTGTTGCACGGCAGTCCTTCATACCATTCAGTTTTTTGTCAGTTGCCTTGGCAAACAGCAAGGGACCCTTGAAAGGAAAGTCTTGTATGGATTGCTGCATCTGACAGAAGAGTCCTGGACCTTGTAGCCATGTGGCTCAGTGCATGGTGATCACCGATGCTATCCCTCTGCTGGCCATCTCTGCAGCATCAAATGAGGAAAGGAGCATTGCACATGCCGCTAGGAGACCCTCTTCTAAAAGGGTGTTGTGGTCCACCACATGATTGAAGGGGATGAGGTCTAAAACCTTTGCATGGAGCTCCACAAGTTAAAAATATACCTGCCCATGACAGCCTGTTTGTTGGCAATGCACAGCTTGAGGGCTGTAGTGGAATAATTTTTTCTTCCAAATAAATCTAGCTTTTTAGCATCTTTATTGTTTGGGGTCCTTGTCTCTCCCATTGACTAACCAGACCACTACCAATGCCCCAGGAACAGGGTGGTTAAACAGGATGCTGAACCTGTCTGCGGGGACATGGTACTTCCTCTCTGTCCCCTTTGACCCCGGGGGAATCACTGATGGTGTCTGCCACCAGGTGCAGGTGATCTTCAGCACCCTGTCATGCACTGGAATCGCCACCCTGGCTGGGGGGGTGGTGTTGCCCACACCAAAGAGGGGATCAAAGTCTTCCCCAACCACCTTGATTGGCAGATCAAAGTCTGTAGCCATGCACATAAGCAGTTCTTGGTGTGCCCTTGGGTCCTCTCTAAGCAAAAAGGACCTTTGGTAGGCTGCTTCACCAGGGAAAAAAGAGGACACTACCCTTGAGACATTTTGGCTGAGGACCGAAGGTCCCTGATCTGGGTCTGAGTATTCACTGGATGCCCCCACGTCCTGGACTCCTTGGGATGTGGCTGGTCTCGAGGACCTGGGGAATGCCAGGTCCCCACGGGGGTAATCCCAAGAGTCCCACTCGGTCCATGTGCCAACTGATCTTCAAGGTTTGCAGCACCATGGCCTGTACCAGAGATGTTCTGCCCCGTGCAAGGGAGCACTCGGTTGCCCTGTGCCAGATGGCACGTGGACAGCGTCCCCTCTAACACGCCTGTACTGTGCAGGGAGCTGCGCATTGGTGCAGGTGGTGTCAACGCCTGAGCTTCAGAGTCTCTGCACTGAGGCAACAATGAGGAGCATGTCCTCCTGCATTTATCAGCTGGGCATGCCAAGGCTGGTTCCAGTGTTGGTGGGGTCAACGCACACCGGCACTGGTGACAGATGTCAGAATCCCTAGATGAATGTTAATGTGACCTGGTATGGCGCAATTTTAGTGATCGCACTGAGGAGTGTTCCCAGGATGAGGTCTCTGGAGAGAACCAAAGGTATGCCCTGTCATCCCCCGACTTGGAGCCTGAGGCCAAGGGGGTAGATGCTCCTTGGCTCCATGGAGAGTCCCTGGAACAGGTCAGAGGGGAAATGGTGGACCTGTGGTGGGGAGTGGCTGTGCTGATCTTCCCAGGAGGGGAGCTGTGGGGATCAGTTTGTTGAGGCCTCATCCCAACACAGACTACTCAGCTGCAGACTACTGTGGTCTTCCCAAACTGGCTCCTGATGTGCCAATGGACTTGGGCTTGCCTGGGGCATGCACCAGGCCTTGGACAACAGTGTCAGTTTCCCTCTCAATGCCATCATTCTTGACAGAGTCAGGGTTGGCAGCTGCAGGAGGATCTTAGCCACTTTGAAGGCTTTGGGTGTTGATGGGATCAGCAGAGTTTTGGGCTTCTGTGCTGGGGTCTGTGGATCTCCCTGAGCCCATACCAGGGATCACGACCTGTGCCAATGTCAGGGCTTTTCCTTCAAAGGATGATCATCCAGTGCAGATTCTGCTCCCATGCATTGCTTTTTAGGCTTCCCAGACAGAGACCTGTGCCAAGGTGGGGCTGGTGCCGATTGTGCCCTCTGTGCTGGGGCTGCCTGTACTGATGACGGTCAGCTTGGCACCAAGGTGGGATGTCAGGCCTCTTCCAGTGCCATGGAGCACAAGCAATTTTTCATGCTCCTTCTGCATCCTTAGCTTAAATGACTGACAAATTTGGCACTTGTTGGTTTGGTGGCCTCTCCAAGGCATTTGAGGCATTCCTCAAGGGTGTCGCTGATTGAGAAAGCCCTTCCACACACAGCACAGGGTTTGAAACCAGGCATGGTTGAGTCTGTGCCAGCCCACGTGCTACTGTTGGGACACAAGGGAGAGATGGGATCTCCAGTGCAGTACAAACTGGGAGGCAAAATACAAATGAGGAGTGGTTCCAGAGTTGGAAAAGCGAAGAAAGAAGAGTAGATGATAAAGAAAAACAGACAGGCACTTGCAAACCTGCAAGAGTGAGCAGTTCCAGGATCATCTCAACAGGCAAAAAGAAGGAACTGAAGGGGGGGTAGGGGCAGGGCTACCTATATACTGTGCAGGTCAGAGGAGGTGTTGGCCACTGACCTTACAGGGGCAGGCTAGGGCAGAAAAAGCTTTCCAGGCATCCGTGTGTTGCGGCACATACACACTTACACAGGAGTGGATATGAGAAGCGCTCCAAGAAGAAACTCACACTTGCAGACATAACTGTCAAGCAGATGAGGCCAGAAGTGAAAAAAGTAGGCAGGGGCATAAGAATCAGAGACGAAGGATGGACAACAGAACAGTAACTGCAACAGGTAATACCTTGCTAGGATATTTCCTGACTCTCCCAATCACAAAGCAGATTAATGTGCTTTAGGTTCAGTCTCTAAAATCAATTCAGCCACTCACTTGAAATATGATTCTGCCATCGGGAAATCCCACTGGGTTTCTCAGCATTTCCATGAAAAAGGCCACCTTTGTGGGAAAAAAACTGGGAAATGCGCAAGTCAGAGAGATACGTATACAATTCAATAGCAGATTTACTCTTCCTCTCCTTTTCCGTAGAATAACCTGTTTGCTCAAAATAGGTTAGAAAATCCAGAAATTACTGGCCGAGGACTTCACTTGCAAAATGACTCATATGTATATGCCTTTGTTATTCTTATTTCCATCAGGCTGTCATATCCTGTGCACCTGTGAACGGTGTAAAGTTTATTCCAAAAACTAAAGAGGAGAAAATTAAAGCATGCCTTTGCAAATCCAGTCTAGGGAACTGATCCAAAGCTCACTGACGTCAAAGACACTCTTTCAATTGACTTCAGTGAGTTTTGGATCTGGCCCTAGAGTAGTCGTTACTGACCATAATTGCCATCTAACAGCCGTTCAATGGTCCACATGAAATGAAGTGTTGGCAACAGTCCAGTTAACAGTAGCATGTGGCCGCAACACAAACATCACCAACTCGGTTCACAGTCTGTCCATTTGTTGGCAGTCTCAGCAGAGATGCCCACCCCTTTCCCCCCTTTATATTGGGCTGAGTCACATTTACCTAGCAGCATGGGGGGGAAATTTGTGCTACCATTGCCCATGGTGTACCTGTTGTGTGAATAAGCTTAGGACTCAAGTCTCCAGGATTGTCAATTCTCCACTTAAAATTTTAAAGGGGGAACTTTCTCCCAACTATTCAATTCCTGTGATGATAAATGTTGAGTAGATTTGATCAAATTATGCCCACTGATGTGCTGAAGAACACTTGAAAATTGATGCATAAAATTGCATTATATTTATAATGTATTACAGCATGTCAGCTACATTCTATTGCTCAGATCCTGATCCTTGGGAAAAAAGTGTCTGTGAGGCAACAACTAGAAGATTGATGTGTTCATCATAAATATTCGGGCCTGGGGAAGTTAAGAGAATGAATGATGAGGACCCTCATCACAATGTTTAGTTTCTCCATATGACACCAAATACCTTTTTTTTTTTAGTTACCTAACACCATATAGAAAATCATTTTTCTGTTAGAGCTGCAGAAGAATACTGATGGGCTAAAAGAAGATGCTTTAGATTTCCATCTTCTCAGAGTAACCCTTTAAGCCACCTCCTCTATGAATTCATTTACGTTTGAATGATGCTTGTTTTCTGTGTCAGAATGCAAACAGAACATGGAGTGAACATTTTCCAAAGTGGTAGCTGTGTTAGTCTAGTTCAGTAAAACAAGCAAGGAGTCCTGTGGCACTTTTAAAGACTAAAAATATTATTTCTCACGTGAGCTTGTGGGGAAGAAAATCAGATGTTTTGAAGATGGGGGAACTTACAGAAGGGGAGGAAAATAAATGCAGGGAAGTGTAAGTTGTAGGATCAGGTCACACTGTAAAAGCAATTCAAAGCAGTTGTGAAAATTCAAACACTGGGAAACAGCGTATAGAGGAGGGTGAAGTCAAATCACCTGTTGTAATGGAAAAGAATCCATAGTCCCAATTTAATCCTGATAAATTTAATATTGTAAGTTCCCCCATCTTCAAAGCACCTGATGAAGTAGGATTCTCCCCTACCGAAGCTCATAAGAGAAATAAATTTGTTAGTGTTTAAAAGTGCCACAGGATTCCTTGTTTGTTTGACTGAACCTTTTGATTCTTTTAGCCCTGGGGTCCCAGAGAACATTTAAGCATGTCCTGATCTTAAAACACATTTAAAGCCAGTAAAACTAGTCACATGCTTTATAATAAGCATGTGCTCAAGTGACCTACTAAAGCAGGGTCTAAGCAAGAGACTGAAGCCTGTGTAAAAACACAAACTGGATTTGCACCTTGATTTATCACAAAATAAAAATATGTGGCAGTGGATTCTGTAGTAAAATACATAGGACCTAACTCATAGTCCCCTCCAGCCTCCAGATGTGGTTTCCTCGATTGCGCGGAGCCCAGTACACTGCAGGATGAAATACACAGAATCTCTAAACTAGACTAGAGCAGAGTCGAGCCCTCACTGTTCTACCCAGTAAGTGAAAAGTGACAGGATTCGGAGCACTGTTCAAAGTGCAGTGTTAGGTACAGTATAAAAACAATATAAAACACTCCTGGGTCAATGAGAGTATTGTACAGAATTAGAAGAAAGGAAAACAGGGAGAAAGAAAAAAACTGAAGAATTAAAAATATGGAAAGAAAGAAGGACTATGAAGAGGGGGAAGGAGCAGGAGAAAAATGGAAATTCTTTGAGATTAGCTAGTTTTATAATTATCATCATGTCCCCAGGCTTCAAACACCCGCTGATTCCTTTGGTCCCATTAATATCGGAAAGATGCCAGCTCACACAGGCACCACAACTAAGTTAACAAGTATAGTTGCCAGCACAAGACAGGAAGGGACAAAGTTACAGAGAGATAAGAGGGCCCGATTGAACTCAGTTGCCATGTACACTGCAGTTCCAAAGTCCATGTCTATAAACTTCTGCAGAGTTGGCATTTTCCATTACATAACTTCTTCTTTTTTTTTTTTTTAAAGAAATAAAGAAGAAAGACGAGGCACTGATGAAATCAAAGCTGAGGCTTGGTCACCGGGGTAGAAGCCTGGTACAGCATATCATGCACTGTACAGAGCCTCCTGCTTTAGGCCCTGGTTCAGCAAGTTACTTAAGTGTGCGCCTGCCTTTGGCATCCATGCCTAAAGGGGTTACTCACATTGAAAGTGATGATTTTTATCATCATGTACATTGCAGTAGGTCCTAGAAGTGTGAAGCTCCATTGTGCTAGGTTCTCACAGGGTCTGCTCACTACAGACACCTCCTTCTCGCTACTCTTTCCAGGTCCCGGGCCCCTTTCTGCTGCTTGTCATACACCCTTCTGGCACTATCTCCCTCAATCCCTGGGACTCCAGGTGCTGCTCCTTCACAGCTTGGCCTCCCAGACAGGTCACCGTGTTTGTTTTTTTCCTGCCAGGGGCATATTGACATCTCTTCTCACTGGCAGTCTTCTTTCCCACTGCCCCATGGTGCCACTTCCTCAGGGGTCAGCAGGGAAACCCAGGGCCCAGCTCAGGAATCCTCTAGTCAGCAGCTAAGGGCAGGCCTATACCAACATGACCCTTGATGCCTTTTTCCCCTCAGTCTGTCCTTACCTTCTGACTTCCCCACTTCTCTGGGTTTGCTGGCCTCACAACTGGCTCTCCTAGAAGACACTTGAGGCAACCCTAGCTCTGTGACAACCAAACATGCATCCCTTCTCCCAGGGACTAGTTACAACTTTCTCAGCTCCATTTTCCCATCTTTATAAATCCTGCCTGTTCCTGCAACATGTGAGCTTCACCACTTTTCCTTTCATCCTTAATTCTCCCAACTTGTAGTCTACCAGGTTAACTGACCCATCTGGTCTCCATTAACCCTTTTAGGACAAGTATGGGGGTGAGGTGAGCCCCTAACCATATAGACAAGTTCCAAAAGTGTAGCCATGTTAGACTAGTTCAGCAAAACAAACAAGGAGCTCTGTGGCACTTTTAAAGACTAACAAATTTATTTATTGCATGAGCTTTCGTGGAAGAAAATCCCACTTCATGAAAGCATCTGACGAAGTGGAATTTTCTCCAGTGAAAGCTGATGTGAAAGATAAAATTTGTTAGTCTTGAAAAGTACCACAGGACTCCTCACCATAAAGGCACTGTCCAAACATAACAAAGAGAAGTTCCAAAGGGACAGCTGTGCTAGTCTAGCTCAGTAAACAAACAGGAGTCCCGTGACACTTCGGCTATGTCTACACTACAAAATTAGTCCGGACTAAAAAACCGTGTTTAGTTCGAACTAACTTCAAACTACTTACCAGTTTGGACTAACTAAGTCTGAACTAAGATTTCAGGTGTAGACATAGCCTTAAAGATAACAAATGTATTTATTGCATCTGACAAATTGGGATTTTCTCCAGCAAAAGCCATGCAATAAATAAATTTGTTAGTCGTTAAGTGCCACAGGACACCTTGTTTGTTATAACAAAGAGAGGATATTTGTCCTGAAGAGCTCAAATATAAATAGCAATAAATAATGTGAAGGAAGTTAAGTGTGTGCTTAAGTAGAGCAGCTACTGGACTTATGCAAGTAAAATTTCCCTTGCAGATATAATACATTAACTATGAAATGCTGTCAAAGGATCAGCATTCTTTCAAGTGAACAGCAATCTCAGATCTAGGTCCTTGATCTCTGAAATGCCTACTAACTATTTAACTACTCCCACTTACTGCTGAACATTCCAAGTATGCTAGCAAAATTCACCTCCACTCCTGCTAAATGTGGTAAAACAGTAAGTACATCAAAACAGTCAGCTAGGCCAGTGGTTCCCAACTGGTGTGCCGCGGCAACTCCTCTGGTGTGCCATGAGAAAATTCCTGGAGCTGCAGCCACAGGCAGCAGCCCCCGCTGGGGGGGGGGGGGATACAGGAGCCAGATCCCCAGCGAAGACCCCATGTGGCCCCAGGTGGGGAGTTCACCAGAGCCAGAGCAACGATGGCAGCCCCATGCAAGGCTGTCCCTAGGGGGCTGCGGGGCCCCGGGCAAATCAGCCTTTGTGGGGCCCCCCACTCAGCCCCCCCACCCCCTGGCAGTGGGGGGTGGGGCTGGCCAGCCCAGGGGAGGGGCAGGCTCCTGTGCCAGCTGTCCCATGCCAGGAACTGGGTGAGCCAGCAAAAAGCGGCGCCTGGCTCAGCGCTCCCAGCTTCCCCCCGCAAGCGTGCTGCTTTCAGCTCTGTGCCGGAGCAGTGGGGAGGAGTCAGGAGGCAGCATGGCTGGGGCAGGGGGTAGCCATACCAGCCCTACGCTGCCTCCTTCCCTCTCCCCGCTGCTCCAGCACGGAGCTTAAAGCAGCACTCTTGGGGGGGGGGCAAGAATGCTGAGCTGGGTGCCACTTTTCACCAGCTCGCCCAGTCCCCAGCATGGGACAGCCAGGGCAGGGACCTGCCCCTACCCTGGGCTGGCTGGCCCTGCCTCCCACTGCCAGCGGGTTGGGGGGGCTAAGTGGGGACCCCGCAAAGGGCGATTCACCTGGGACCCTGCCCCCGAGCTGAAGTCCAAGGCACGGGTGGCAGCGCCATGTGGCCCCGGATTGGGGGTTCACTGAGTTCGAGTCCTGGCCGAGGCAGCAATCCTGAAACTGGGCGCTGGGGCTCATGAGTATTTATACATTAATTTGAACATTCATGAATTTGTCATGGCAGCATGCCGCTGCATAATTGAAGGCCTGAAGGTGTGCCACAACAGAGAAAAGGTTGGGAACCACTGAGCTAGGCTCATCAACATACCAGTATATCCCAGGCAAAGTGACAGCTGCGAAACCCTTAACTCTGAAGGGAAAGGGATGTAAACACAGATCCAAGAAAGCAACAGCACACCCTTGATCTTTGTGCAAAACTCAGTGTTATCAAGGGCTTCATCCTGAGATCTTTATGCAAAACCCCAAAGGAAAATAAAGTAAGGACCTAATTTGTCTTCCCATGCCTTTTGATTGACCGTAAGTCAGCTTACTAGTTTATAAGTTCCAAAGGGTAGCCATATTAGCAAAACAAACAGAGAGTCTTGGTGGCACTTTTAACAACAAACAAATTGATTTATCACATACGCTTTCATGGGAGAAAATCCCACTTCATCAGGTACATACTGTCACCAGGGTATAAAAACGTGCTTTAAAATTACAAGAATGCTAGGCAACACGGGTTTATTATTAATTTTATAACTGTGGGCCAAATACAGGCAGTGTCCAATTCTTATGGAAACTTCTGTACCCAGTTCAATAGTGGTATAAGTTATATGGCAGGTTTAAATGTTGTTATAGTTCCAGTGGTTACAGCATACTAGAGAGGTAAGGTGGGGGAGATAAACACGTTTTATTGATGCAACTTCTGTTGGTGAAATTGACCTGCTTTTGAGCTCTGTGGAGCTTCAGGCATGAAGAGCTCTGTGCAGCTCATAAGCTGGTCTCTTTCACCAACAGAAGTTGCACCAATAAAAGATTTTGTCCCACACATCTCATTCCTCTAGCATCAGAAGTAAGTCAGTCAGTCAGAAAACAGATGTAAGTGGTTAAATGGAATTAAACAATCCTAAATAGCATTCAGTTAGATGGTTAAACTTTGGGCAATTTAGTAGTCCAGAACAGAACAGAGGAATTGCAAGAAAAGCAGCAAAGAAGAGATCCTGTGTTTTGCTGAAATAGACTAACGTGGCTACCCCTCCAGAACTTGTCACCAAACAAAGAAAGGAGTGTATAGTAAGATGGGGTTTTGGTGTCCGAATATCATGGCGATGTGAGTGTTGATAGGACATTGTGTACAGATTTACCTTTTGTTCAAACTGACTCAGCTGCAGAGAAGTGAGCTAGAGGGAAAGCATCCCTCTCTCACTACCGCTATCCTGCGGCTGAGCCATCCAACACTTGGCCCTGAAAACCACCACCCATGCAACCTTTCCTGCCAAACAACAGAATATAAAAATGCCCTGTAACCATTACAAAATATGCTAAAAATCTCCACTACACCATTCTCAAAATAGAAATAGGCCCAAGACCCACACTTGTCTTGGGAGGGACCTCTCCCTCTGTGATCCCTTGTTGTCCTGCTGGGAAGTGAAGCCAAAGTTTATGAACACAGTTCTGTAAATACCTAAACACATTTCATGACCATTGCATCTGTGTGTGTGACATAATGATTATTAAGTTTAGAGCATTACAAGCTTTCGTAAAAGACCTTACCTTACCTTTTTATAGCACACCAACATTATACAATAAATTGGTACAACCGCTTATTCTTTGGGGTTCAAAGTCCCTACTGACTTTTTGCTGTTTTCTGGGGTATGGGGTCCAAACCCCTTATTCCAGTGGTTTTCAAACTTTTTCCCCTCAGGACCCCATTGAAAAAAAGTTGTTTATGCCCATGACCCAACAATTACATCTTTGAGCAATCCATTCCAGTCTTTTTGTGGTGGCAGCAGGAGGTGCTGTGACCCTAGTACCTGAGGGTCTGCGACTCAGTACTGGGTCCCGACCCGTAGTTTGAAAACCACTTTCATGTCCAATGCCTGTGGAGGATGGAAAGCTACTTCCTCCTCAGTCTTCCACTCTGAAAATGTTAGTAATGCACACCTCTCCAGAGATCTGCATCCTCCACTACCAGTTCTGTGTCAATGGGGCCTAAATGGCTCCCTGGAGTCCCCAGTCACTTTACATCATCCTAGACCTGAGTAAGGCCTCTAACTTTACTACTCCATCATAACTAGAGCTGGGTTCAAGCTCACAGGTTTAGATCCAAATTTCAGACTCCACATATGGACAGGGATGCTTAATGGAGTTATAAGCCTCTCAGGAAGTAATAGGCATGCCCATTTTCATTAAACAGGGTAAGCTCAGACCCAGGATACCAATCATGTGACTTGCACTATGTGACCATTGTTCTGGTCTTGCTGAATAAAACAGTGAAATTTGGCCCCAAACATTTGTGTCAATCCCAATGCAGCAACAAGCTTAGCTTTCTGTTATTGAGACAATTCCACAGGCCCTACAAGTTTGGCATGAAGCCTAATTAGAGCTGTTGTGTCTGAATTGGAGTTCTCCATAGTTCAATGACTACCAACAAAAGGAACATTTAGATCTGTTTCTGAATATTAAGGCAACAAAATATTTTAAATGTGGGTTGAGGTATTTATTAACCCATGAATATCACATTTATTAAATATAAAAACCATCCAGATCACATTTGCTAGCAGTCAAATCAGAGGCTGAATCAAATGGAAATACTCACTGAAATATATCTGAACTTTGGAAAGCAGGAATAACTAAAATCTGAACCCAGAACCAAAGTATGTCACATTTCTCTGCCTGTCTCCCCCAGATTTTGGAGTTTCAGAATTTAGAGCAAAACTTTGCATCTCAAGCCCAGTTTTAAGAGCACATCAACACTAGAAACTTTTGCCAGTATAGTAACGTCTCTTAGGGATGTGATTTTTTTCTAACATTCTTACATCAGTAAAATCCCTAGTATGGATGCAATTATTCCAATTAAAAAACGTTATTTTGGTGGGCTAGCTTATTTTTCTATGAGAAGTGATAAAGCTAGACAAGCAAAAGCAAATAAATTATGTTTTTTTAGTGAGAGCTGAAATAGTGGAAACCCACCAATCAAAACTCCAGAAAATAAACTATAACGCTGGGGTCCAGCTTTAGTCTCTTTCATCTCCAAATAAACCTAGCTCCAGCCCAGGTTACTTCTTCTTCTGGTCTGCCAAAAAATCAGTGAATAACAAGGATTTGAGCTGGAATCTATGAGGATGCATTTTTTGACCAAATTCTTAGGTATATGGGCAGCAGCCAATCTGAGATTCCCTGCATGAAGTATGCCTCTCTTATCTTTACAAACAGGACACTGCTGGCTTTCAAGAGCTAGTACTTTGCCTTGGTCTCCTAATACACTGTTTGTTTATGCTGCTTTCCCAACATACTTGCTAATATGATAAAGGTTAATGTCATACAAAAGCAAATAGAATTACACAAAACTGTATTTAGCCATTTGATTTTATTGGTCTGCCAGGGAAGGTAATGATCAGAATTCTACAATACAGGTAATGAGGAAATAGTCAAATGAGATAAAGTATCTGTGCAATGTAAACATCCTACCCAACGCCTCCTCCCTGCTTGCATAACCATACAGCAATTGTTAATGAGGGTCACTTGGCAGGACTAAAGTAAAGCTAGGAACGAGCCCCTCCTCAGCTGGTGGATCAGTTCCAAGCCGTGCCCTGCTTCAACAACTTCACGTAATGTAGGAAGAATTACTGAGACTAGTTAAATGTGGTTGGGAGTTAGGCCCATGAATGAGGGGGATGAGGCATTTATCTCATTGGTCAGCCCAAATGGGAGGCCCCATCGAGACTTGGGTCTTCCCAACTGTTCGTAGCCTCCTGGAAACTGATACCTCGCCCTCCTTCCCCTCCAGCTCTCTGTTAGGCCCAATGGGAGGAACTACTTTGCAGGTTGGTACCTATTTGCTGATGTTGTGATTCTGACACTGGAAGGCCAATGAGACCAGAGATTTTAGTGAGGCAATCAGATGGGTCAGTGGTTTTCTCTCATTGCTAGTGCTCTGGAGCTGTTTTGAGAACTGGCAGCCTCCTCACAGTGCACAATGGGCATAGGTGGACCCATGCTGGACATCTCTGCTGATCAGGGACATGGACTTATTCCCTACATGCATGTCCTATTGACCTACAGGGACAATAGCAGACTTGCTACCTAATGTCACACAGTGGGGGGCTTTTAAATGAAGGTGTTAACCGCATGTATATTGCTATGCTAGGGACTGGGAAATTGCATTTACTTATTGAAGCTGTTGGGTGTCACAGCCACCTTCAGTCAGGCTAAATCAGGGAACAATTAAATCTCCTTTTGTTTGGTGATAGGTTAAACAATAAAAAATACCACCCAAGGACGAGACCACAATGAATCCTGGGCAATGGCTGAGTCATATGGTCCAAGGAGTTTGCTGGGAGTCTGATAAAAAATGCAGAAGTATTGATTGATTGCAGCTGTATGTCTATAAGAGAAGGAGAACTACCAAAACTTGGCCTATTAACCAGTAGTTGATTAGGGGCCTCTGGGCCTGCTCCACTGGGGACCTTGCCTACCACCTGCCCTCACCTGGGGCTGCAGCTCCCCCCACCCCCCGAGGGTCCTGTTCCCTGTGGGAGGGATGGGGCCAGAGTCCAGCCGCAGCCTGGCTGATTGGGTCCCTGGAGCAGTGGGGCTGACTGGCACACAGGGGGTGGCTTCCAGCACAATCTGGGGGTGCCAGAGGCTGTACTGCACAGCACAGCAGCTGGCCCTGCCCTGCCCCCAAGGGCAGACCAGTTGGCCCAGGGGTGGGCAGGAGAGCACAGCCTGGCCTCTGCACTGGCCAGTCCCACCCCTGGGGGTGAATCGGCTGGCCACCGGGGGCGAGGCAGGACTCACAATGCAATGCAGTGCCTAGCCTCTGGCCCAGGATGGCTCCTCTCCACACCCCCCTCCCCAGTGCTGCACAGTGATGGGCCCGCCCACATTGTATTGGCCCCTAGGCACAGGCCCCATAAACCTAAGTGTTAATCCTCCCATGCTATTAGCAACACAGAGAAGGCTGCAAGGAAGCCTGATGGGTAACCAGAAAAGCTCCTGAGAAAAGCTCAGAGAGGACTTTGGGATGGAGTGTTGATAGAAGAAGACTTGGAAGTGCAAGAAGAGAAACTGTCTCCTGCTGTTTGAATCCTCCTGTGAGCAGCTAAACAGGATTTTATGTACATTCTTTACAAATAAACAGCCCTCAGGATCAGCAGTCTCTCTTAATAGAAGAACTCCTAAGACTACAAAAACTGGCTAACTGTTCAGGAGAAAAGAGGTAATAAATAATATTAAGGAAGTCCCTTCTGAAAGGATCCAGCTCAAACATGTAGAGACTTTTAAATTCTAGCACCAAGGTAACGGTTACTAGAGAGAGGCCAGAAATAAAAGTTTAGGTATAAACACTGCTGAAGTTTGGGGAAATTTAGATGCAGATATGAGCTTTATTATTAATTGTTCATTATTAAGTAAGTGCTTGCATATGCTTTTTGCTCACTCTGGCTTTCTCTTTTGTTTTTTGATTGTTATTCCTCCCACCCCACCCTGGTTTTACAGTTCTAGCAGGAACACAGGAGGCTGTACCTACAAAATTCACTTCTGTCCTTTCCCTATTAACTAAAACTTAATGGAATCTATATGGTATAAGAACCTGTTTCTCTTTTCTGGTCAGGTACTGGACTATGATTTAGGAGGCTTGCCGTTCCCACTTCTACCACAGATTTCCTGTGTGGCCTTGACCAAGTCTTTTATCCTCTCTGTGCCTCAGTGATTGACCTATAAATTGGGGATAACATTACTTCCAGCCTTTTGTCTGCCTCATCCATTTGGATGAAGGCTTTTCAGGGCAACATCTATTTCCTACCAAGTGCATGCACTCGGTGATCTCAGCTGCAACCTCTAACCGCTACTGCAATACAAATCATGCAATAATACTTCTGCTGTTCTGTAAGAGATTTTTTTCTTGTCCCTCTATTCTTTGTCATCTTCCTAATGTCCTAAGGAGGAACGAAGACACCAGGTTTATCCTCCAGTGTCCCGTGTTCTCTTATCCATCTCCCACAGATACCTAGTACACTTTACATAGAAGAGCAGAAGAGAGGTCCAATATCAGTTTAGAGAATTCATGCTCTTCAAGGTGGCTTCTTTGGTTTGGTTTTTTCAATCCTGTCTGTTATAGAATAGTTCCCAAACAGCACAGTGGTCCAAGACTTCATGCTTGTCCACAAAAGACAACTTTCCCAGTGCTCACACTTTCCATGGCATAGCTTTCCATTGAGTTGATCAACTGGACCCAGCATCAGAAAACACATTCCTGAGCCAAACCTAGGCCCAAATAGCTAATCTTCTCTTTGTCAAGGGATGAAGTCATGTAATAATCTTGTATGTTGCTAAATTGTGTCAGAGCAAGTTGAGGAGCTAATCAAACAAATAACACCAGACTCAGCTGAGGAGCTTCCAGAAGGGAGGAGTAAAACATGAATTTTGTCTCTATCAAAAGGTTATTAACATAAGCATAAGTGCACCAGCCATTTGCTCATTTTTACATGGTTCTCCTACTGTTGGCAAAAAGGACTCAGTCAACTAAGGTACAGTGTAAGTTATTAACAAAGTCTAGGCATTATTCAAAATAGGATCACACCAGTTTCCTAGGTCATATATTAATTTATGCTCATCTGTTTCACACATTTCATTTTCTAAGCCCCTTGTGAGGTCTTTGCCAGTAATGGTATCCCCTGAGAAACTCATTTTAGGTGTTTATAAAGAACCCCATGAGAGGACTGCAGTGTGGCCTAGCTCACTAGATTTGCAGTCAAGCGACCTGGGTTCTGCTCCCAGATGAGCCACAGACTTATTGGGTGACCTTGGCCAAATCATTTTACCCCTGTGCCACAGTCTTCTCATCTGTTAAATGGAGACAGTGTCAACCTGTGTGAAGGACTTTTAAGATGCACTAATAAAAAGAGCTAGGTTTTACTATAATTATGTGGTATTGTACAGTAAGTTAACTATAATAAACTATACCTATCTTGCCTCTAACAGTGGTCATTCACCAAATGCTTGAGATATGCAAGTAACCCCACAGAGAATACACTCCCTACACAGGTGGATTTTAGTTAGGCAGACTATACTGGCTCAATTTGGAGCTCTGGCAAGACATTGGGACTAACACCCCTACTTATGCAAAAGATTCACTGGGATTTGTGAGGACAAGGCCCTGAGCCTGCAAACACTTACTGACGTAGGACCTAATCTAAAGCCTTCTGCAATCAAGAAAAATCTTTCCACTGACTTCGGTGGTCTTTGGATCAGGGCCCTGCTTAACTTCTCTCACACGAGTCATCCCATTTACTCAGTTAAGGTGGCACATGTGTATTTGCAGGACTGGGGCCTACTAGCAGCCAGTAATTTTATTTTGTATTTCATGCAAAACACAGCACTGTTGCATGGTAACACCAAGTTTGGGCATTGGTTTAATCCAGGGGTCTGAAACTCAAATCACCCCAAAGGCCACATGAGGACTAGCAGAGGGTCGCATGAGGACTAGTACATTAGCCCGAGGGCTGCACCACTGAAACATTTTCATACAATGATATTGCAAATATCAGTAATGATAGTGTCATTGCAGGCCGCAGGAAATAGCTTTAGGGACTGCATGTTTGAGACCCCTGGTTTAATGCTTCAACAAATGGACATTACTACCTGCAGCAGCACTTACCTTTTTTAAAAACAGGTTGGTCATCCAGCTAGTTTAGGATCACACTCCAAACTGTACGTATAGCATAGGTTCTTTGTGAGTTATGATTTTTTCCCTCATATTTAAAATTGGGCACATCAAATTTAACTATGCTATAAATGGCACATGGGAAGAGCCTTCCCAAGTGTTTAAATGAGTTTCCATTTGACTAAGATCCACCACTTTTCTGCAGGACTTACACTTAACCTCTTTCATTCTCATCCTCTTCAATATGCCATGCTATCTACAGAGAATAGCTCTTCTCTTCAAGCTTTGGTTTTCAGAGCATGTGCTGTTGAAGTCTCCAACCTAAGAGTTCACCTTATTTAAATTTTGTTGTTTAAGTGTGTCTATTTATTGAAAATGGATTATGAAAACCAGACTCTCCTCATTTTCCAGCTTTCTGTGTGAGAACTCCAGCCCATGTAAATTGGCATAGCTCCACTGAAGTGAAGGAAGCTTTTCGGATTTTAACGGTGAAGATCTGGTTCTCTGGCTTGTTTATAATTATATAAAACATACTGCTAAGTCCAGAAAACTCTTATCAGATGTATTATTCACCTATCTGTGTACAGGAAACAGATCAACAGAACTTCAGCTGTAAGGAGAAGCACAGACACTTCCCAAGCCACCAATCAAATAGACATAGTGACTTTGCTGATAATAAAGGCTGGTTTAAGACAACACAATCAATTCATAGCTGTGGGTTTCAGAGGTGTTTATCTGGACAAACAATTATGAAATGTTCTTTTGTTCCTTTGTGTACTATATGGGCAAAAGTCATTGTGACTCTGAGTTACTTGAAAGGGTCATTGTTCAACACCTATTCACAGCTAGGACAACACACATGGTAGAATCAGTCCAAGATGCATAGTGCCATTTATCCATATGTAGGCAGGTCCATGGCTAACTTAACGAACAAGATTCCAAGCTGGCCTGGTTGGAGCTACTTATGTCCATTAAGGTTTGGATTAAAATTTCCAAATCACCAGAGTGATTTAGGAGCTCAGGTCCCATTTTCAAACGTGTTTAGACACCTAAAGATGCAGACAGTCACCTGGTAGGATTTTCACAATATCTCAATGCTTAAGTTCCACTGCTTTCAGTAAGTCTTGGGGCTGGTCTACACCACAAAATTAGGTTGATGTAAAGCAGTTTACTTTGACCTAATAATGTCTGTGTTTGCAGGGCAAGGTACTTCCCACTGATGTAATTTGCCTGCTATGTCAACTTCATTACTCCACCTCTACGAGGGGCATAGTGCTCAATCTGATGTTGTTAAGTCGATGCAGGGCAATGTAGACACTGCATTGTTTAAGTTGACTTAACCTCCAAGAAATGTCCCATAATGCTCAACTATGGCCACTGTCACTGTTCTAAACTCTGCTGCCCAGCAGGCAAGTACACAGGAAACAGCCTCTCCCCCAGAAGGACCAGGAACTTTTGAATTTCCATTTCCTGTTTGTTCAGCATGGAGCACTTGTATGCCCAGTTGATCCTGCTGGCTTTTGAAAAAAGGTGCAAAATACTATGGGTTGCAGATGAAATCAGGGGAGGGAGCAGACTGAATCATGGGTCATTGAAGCCATATTCCCAGTCACCTCTGCAAGACTGTTCTGGTCCCAGGAGGCATTGCCAGCTGTTCACAAAACAGTGAGTTGCACTGTAGGATAGCTACCCATAGTGCACTGTTCTTAGCATCAATGCAAGCACTGCCAGTGAGGATGCACTCTCCCAACACAAGGCATGGGGCAGGAGCATGCACAACTGACTTAATTACTGCGGCAGGTGGCTGTCAACATAACAAACTGATTTAAATTTGTAGTATAAACAAGCCCTTACTAAATGCCTACGTCTGTTTTGAGAATGGATCTTTGGAACTTAAGCTACTTAGTCACTTGAACATACTACCTGTAATCTTGGGTATCACATGAGGTATATTATAGTATCTGTTTCTAGTATCATTTGAGCATCTTTTAACAGATTTAATATATTTATGCATAGATCTGGTTGCATCTAGGTACTTATATGGCCTCCATTGCAGTAGTGTTTTATGGTCATTATTGTATCTATCACCACACTGTAGGAAGTGCTCCCATTTTCCAGGAAGACTAAATGACCTGACTGAAGACTTCTTTTGCACCCCTAAGAGTTGAACTAGCCAGATGTCCTAAGGCACAGGCCTCATGGCAAAAAGGAGCCAATAAACAATGAGTTGGACTTTCAGGGTCTGCCAATGCACCCAAATGTGACCTGCAGTACTTCCTGCTGGTCTAGTCCTGGGTTTCCCACAGAGCTCTGACAATGCCCTACAGTCTAGTCTTGCAGGAATGCTGCTATTCCAATCCTGGGCTCCCCTACTCAGCTCTATCAATCTTGACACATATTTTGCAGCTCCATCTACTTTTGTGTCCAAGTCTGTTCTCATGTAAAACTCCTCTAGAGATCTCTATCCTGCTTTATCATTGATAAGTTATAGAGCTATTTACAATCTATTGTGCCAGTGGGAAATTGTGTTCTTAAGTAAACACAGTAGGTCAATACAACTTAATTTATAAATCCTGTGCAATCTGTGTATGTGCAGAAAAGCCTTATCGGGAAGTACTGTTCGACAATAGCCCCGTTTCCAGACCAACAAATTCACTGGTGAACATTATGAAGATCACATTTAGCTAGCATAGAAAAGGAGAAGGATGGTCTTGTGGTGAAGGCTCTGGCCTCAGGAGATTGGTCTTTGATTCCCAGCTGTGTCACTGGTTGCGCCTTTGGAGCCGAATGACTGTAGCTACAAGCTGCATAGCTAGTGACAGAGAGCTGCACCTCCAGCATAGCCAGCTTTGCCCTGGGACATTGTGCTGTCTACACAACCTAAACTCTCTGAAAGAGGTATAGGGAACACACAGCAGAGAACAAATGCAGTACAGCACTGTGCATTGATTGGGACTGCAGTTGTAACTGGTCTTTGCCCAGCCCATCGAAGTTCGTGAGTGCTGGCAATTCTTTGCAAGCTCATCTCCCATCCTATTCATCCATAGGGTTGTCACTCTTGGTAAAATGGAAACACTAGTGTTTTTCACAGTGCTCCCCTTTTCTCAGTAGGGCTGTCACCACCATTTTTTGGCAGTAGGCAGAAGACAGCACACTAAAACCATTCTGGAATATTGTCACAATTATATAACCTAACTTGACCTTTTCTAATCTGTTAGTTTCGTATCAGAGGCCAGATCCATAACTGATATAAATGGGCACAGTTCCTTTGGACTTCAAAAGCACTATGTTGGTTTATACCAACTGAGAAGCTGGCCCCCCTTCTTTCAATACCTGAGGTTTTTAGGCCATGTGTATTTTCCCCCTTGTGGAACATCTTTGGATCAGATTGAGAAAAGCCAAGGGGGGGGAAAATAGTGAATCAAATATAGGGCCACTTGCTGTAAATTTAAGCATATTCCATTTCTCATGCCAAGATCTACAAGTTTTCAGAATTTCACACAAATCAGGCAATTTACCATAGAAATGGCCTCTTAAGTAATGAAGTAGAAAAAAGTGAAGAAGAAATGCCCTTTTCTTCAGATGGACCAGCTCCCCATAAGCAGGTCACTTAACTGAAATGATTGCAGGATACTAATCAAATCAATTCATAGGGCTGGAAGGGACCTCTAATCTGGCTCATAAAAAACAGGCCATTAGGATTAAAATTCCAGCATTTGCTATTGTCAGGACACTGCACCAGGTTTGGTCCTTAATTCAGTAGATAGTGACATCAAAGCCCCATCTCTAATTTGACTTCAGTTATTACCATAACTCTCAAGAAGGGCAATGAGATTAGTCAACCAATGGCTATCTTTATCACTGTACGGACTTCAGCTGCGTAATATCAGTGACTCATTAAAATAATAAACTCTGTGTAATAAAATGGACAAAACACCCCCTATATTTGTACAAAAGTGCAACGGTTTAATTTTTCTGTTAGGTACTCTCCAGATAAACCCAGCAATATATGAGGTGACTGTCCTGAATGTTTTTGTTGACTTATCTAGTTTTGAGAAGGAAATGCTGCTGCATTGTGAAGAGTGAGCAATCACACCTTATCATGTACACTGACCCCATTCAAGGTGTTGTGAGTGCTAATAAGCAGTTGAGCGATAGCATGTCAACAAGGACAAGCAAACAAAAGATTATGGGCTTAAAGGAGGGGGAATCCTACCTCCCCCACTTCCTTAGCTACGTTAGGCCCCATCTTCGCTCCTAAAAAACTTCAGTTTTTATCTTGTAGAAACTCCCATGAATGAAATAAAAACCCAGCAGAGACCAGACCCTTTCCCTTCCAGCTGAAGTAAAGCCGCAGAGATCAGCCTTATACTCCCACCTAGGGTTAAGCTTGTCTATTTTGCTTCATGGTGAAACTAAAGTCCCTTGTCATCATTGTATTTTTACCTCAGGATAGCTCACTTGCAGTAGCTCCCCAAAGTAAAATAAAATATAGGCTTTTTAAGCTATGAAGATGAAACCTCAAGGGCCAGATCTTATTTTCCCACTTTATCCACAAGCCTTGAGGAACAGGCCATTTATATCCTCAGTAATGTAGTGTTTTACACATAGACAGGCAAATATGTGTATTAGCTACACATTTTGGGCCAATTCTGATTCTCTGTCCTTTTTTAAACCCCACCTCCCCTATGCTGCCTGCAACCAACAAACTGTCAGCCAGTTTGCCACTCTATGGTTACATTTACTAGTCCGTTTAGAGCCTCATAGGCTTCAATGCAGAAAAACATTTAAGTATATGATTAAGCCTCACTGAAGTCAATGATTTATTAAGTGCCATTAAAATTAATGAGATGGAAGCACGTGTCTGAAGTTATGCACACACAGAACTGCTTTACTGAATTGGGCCTTGGTCTACAGTTTCTACCTACTTCTTAAGCAATTTACTGTTCCCTTTCTTTCACTTTAACTCAGGGGCATCACTGGTGCTGGGCACCCAGGGCACGTGCCCCGAATCCCAGCACCGGTGCCCCAGATCTGGTGGGGCCACCCCTCTCCCAGTCTCCGGCCCAATTGGGCCGGAAATCCAAGGCCCAGCCACCAGTGGCAGCAGTGGCCCCGTCCCCAGCCAGGGATCCAGGGCCTAGCTGCCTGTGGTGGCACGGCAGCTTCCGGCCCTGTCCCCAGCCAGGGGCAGGGCCTGTGGGCTGGGGGCGTGGCCTGCAGGGTGGGGCGGGGCTTGGGCCCGTGCCCCGGGTCCCTCCCCGGGGCAGCAACACCCCTGCTGTAATTTCTCTGCACTCAGTAACAGTGGTGTGAATGCTATGTTACAAAGTTAGGCTCTAATCCTGCAGATGGATCCCAATGGATTCCCTTCAGCTAGCTCTCATTTCAAGCTTCATCCGCAACTTGACTCCCAATGTTACTTACATTCCACGCAAATTTACTCTTCCTTCATTTCTATTGCTGAAAATTGTTTAGGTCAGAAATAAGTAATCAGAAACCAGGCAAAGAAGCATTAAACCAATACACTACAGTTAATGAATCCCACAATCTTTTAACTTTCTTGCATAAGCCAGGGGTTCATTTTTTTGTCTGTGTGTCCCACTCCTTCCCCCTTTTCCAGCCTTCATCACATTCAGCATATCCATATTTGGAACCATGCAAATAGAGAAGCATATTTGAAGGGCAGGGTTTGCAGAACTTGTGAAATGAAAAGACAGCTCAGAAGGCTGATAGAACCTCCAATGCAATGAATTATAACTCAGCCCTAGCTGTGTTATATTGTAACAGCTTTGCTAGAAATTTCAAATGAAATAAAGGACAATTTAGCTTAAATTGAAAGAGAGACTTGATCCTTAATCTCAGTTCAGATCAAACCAAGGCCTTGATTCTGAAAACACATATTTCCACGCTTACTTCCTTGAATAGTCCCATCGTAGTTTATAATATAAAATAATAATACCACCTAGCTCTGACAGAGATCAGCAGATCTCAAAGAACTTTAAAAGGAAGTAGGCCTCATTTTAAAGACGGCAAAACTGAGGCACAGAACAGTGACGTGACGTGTCCAAGTCAACACAGCAGACCAATAGCAGAGCCAGACATATAATCCAGTTCTCCTGATTCCCAAACCAACAAAGTGTCATCAGGACCAAATCACAACCTTCCCAGAAATTCACTTTTCTCTGACTTTTCTAGCACCTTCACCATTCTTCAAGTTTATCTGGCACCAGACAGGACACTTCCGAAACACCACCTGGAAGGCTATTCTTGCAGTGCTCTTGACTCTGGTATGACATTTGCTTTATCACTTTACAAAAAGCCTTAGATTTACTGATGCTTTTACAGGACAGGACATAGCTCTACTTGGTAACTACAGACTTTTGGCAGACAACAAGAAGTTATTTACCTGAGCAACTTACTAAAGCAATCAGTTCTGAAAGGCATAGTACTAATGTATGTTCATAGTTACTTAGACAACTGCATCAGACAGATGCTAAGAAATACCAGGGGAAAAAATATGTTGTCCATAAAAGTTACCAGTTTGATTATCTGATCAGAGAGGTTTGAACTTTGGAAGAACATTTGGCACTTTGGGGTGCTTTTCCTAAGCCATCCCATGAATCTTTTATGCCTGTGATGGACTAAGCTTATAAAGATTGGACTAAACAGATAGCAACACCTACACTTGGTCAAATTTCATAGCCACTAATACCTGATGCTTCTGAGGATGGCAAAAATAATCCAATTGAGGGACTGATTCTGATACCTCTACGTGTGTAAGGGTATTCTACTTCATAGCTAGTCCCACTGGAAAAGAAAAATCTATCAAAATCTGACTCTTGGCCAATCTCATTATGCTGTATATGAAGGAAAATTCCTTCCTGACCCTTATAGAGATCTTATACCCTGAAACACAAGATTTGATTATTCTTATCTTAGCTCACATGTTATTTATAGTGACAAAGATAATGGAGAGCTGAGCTCCATGACCTCCTGGATTGCTAGATTCCATATGACTCTTCACTTTGTGAAGTGACCTTTTGTTTCTTTGTTCCACCTCAACTAGCAACAATAGCAGGCTTATTATCAGCATGAATCATAAGGAGATGGTTCCAGTAAATTAAGGTTTCACTTTTCCACACCAGAGATATTTATGAATGACAGTATTTCTTGTGTTCATGATTTTATTGTGAACACTGCAATATTTGTTGGGTTTCTCAAAACCTCCTGATGATGTGAGCATGTCAGTTTTCTGTATTAAAAGAAAAAATAAAGGTAGAGAAAATCTGCAAAATGTGAGCCCTAAAGGGCCAGGCACCAGAGGGCAAATAAAAAGATCCCACATTTTACTTATTGATTTAAGTCTTATGACTTTTAAGTTACTTTTATGATTTTGAAGAAAGTTGTCTCATGAGTTTCGAACATGTGATGTGGGCAAAACTGGAACAACAAGGCTCTAGAGATGAGTTAAACAAGATAAAAAGCACTAATCCCTATCAGATCAGGTCATAGCATCTAAAGTGAATGAGATTTCTTAGGTTTAACAGGACCTATCCAGAGAGGGAAAGTTCAGGTCCTTTAGAACAGACTGCACCTACTCACAGCTGGATAGACTGAGATGCTTAAATGTTCCCAGGTACCATGTGGGCAGCAGTTCAGTGACAGTAGATTAAAGATACATGATGATGCAAGACTTAAAAATGTTCCCATTGATGTCAGATTTCCCCAAATGGGAATGACTTAGCTGAGACCCTCAGATTTTTCTCCCCGACCCCAGCTAAACAATTCTCCCCTGCTTCTGTTACCTCAGGCCCTCTCGGTTACTTCACAAACCCTTGTTTCAGGAGACAGCTCTGAGCCCAATTCTGCAATTCATAGTCATGTGGAGAACAGAATAACCACAGAATCCTATTTACCTCAATGGGACTGCTCACCTCAGAAGGTGGTACTCACCATAACTGAAGTTAGAAAATCAGTCTGTTTATTAATATAACTTTAGGGCCTATTCTGCTCACCTTACTCCAGTTGACTGGTCCTTTATGCTAGGAGCATAACCCTATGTAATATTATGCTATCAGTAGTTCCATTGATTTTAATAGGTTTATGCTCCTGGAACTACTGATAGCATAACATTACTACCTTCCTTAAAGGTGGCAGAATCTGGCTCTTAGTGTACTGCTTGCTGAAGACAGAGCTGAGCAACTTAAGGAAACCAGAGATAGGGTCAAACTGCAAAAGTCTCACCTAGCTTAGACTCCAATGTCTTCAAAATGTAGGTGTGTTTCAATCAAACATTTGACTGTACATGGTGCATTTCTGGTAGGAGACTACTTACATCTATTCACGTTGTTGGCTTTTCAGCAACATGCCCAACCAATATACACATGGAATTGTAAATAGTGGGGCTAGTAAAGCCCTCTGAGATCATTTACCCCTGCCACACGTGCACACATGCACACAGGGTGTTCCCTAAACAGGGACAGCAGGCATAAATATCAGTCTTTGTAAGCATTGCTTTTTGCCAAGCAACAACTTCCTCCTTGCTCAGCACATGGAGGTTGCAAATTAATTTCCTGTTCATTGTCTCAGATTTAATGGATAACAGGATAGGGAGTTTTAGGATTAAAAAGTCAAGTTTACTCCCTAAGAACACCATTCCTTAATGTCAATTAGTTCCTTTTCTGGCAGATCCAGACTTCCCTCGTACAACCCACAACTTTTAACACTGAGCATTCTCATAACCCTCTGCTTGAAAACAGTTTGATTACAATATTGCCATCATAAATTCAGCAAGGTAACAGCTGGGACAGATTTAAAGAGAATACTTTTTTATGGCAATCTATTATTCATGGTGTGTTAGCCCTTCCAATGTGTTTAGCCAAGAAAGAGATAAGATATCCTCCAGTAGATTATTGACAGACATTTGGCAGACTGCACCTCTGAGGCTGCTTAGTCAAAGAAAGTGAATTCAACCTTTAAAAGCACTGATTTGTTAACGTGACTGTGTCTGTCTGGGAAATAATATATAGTAAAGAGGACAAGGACAAGTCAATCGTAAAATGTGTGTGTGTGGGGGGGGTAAATCAATGCTAGTGAAAACTCAGGAGCCTCAAACACATGTTCATCCACAGGCCAAGTCAAGCAGTCAGCTGTAATCTTCTCTTGCAGTTCTCTATGAAGGCATCTCACCGTGAGTGGGAGGGACCACCATAAAATGTAATAGGGCAGCCTGACCTATCCAGCCATTTACCTATGTTCTCTTAGCTGAGCCCGCAAACATGAAGGCAATTTAAATTATGTCTACACTGCAATTCTTTCCACCACAACCTGACTCCCATGAGCCGAAAGTTCCTGGGTTCTGAAAATCTCAGTGTAATGGGTTTCTGATCACAGTCTCAGAGCTTACGTTTGCTGACTGGGGCTCTGAGACCTTTCCTCTCTTCACTTTCAGACCGCAGGCTCCCGTCGGAGTCCAGACAGCTGCATGGCCATTTTATAGCCCCATAACACAAGCCTGCAAGACCAAGTCAGCTAGCTACTGGGCAGCCACGGCCATGTCACAGGTTTTTTATTGCAGTGTACATGTACCCTTAGTGTCAATTGCAGTGGCTCATGTGATCTGGGCAGTGAAATTCCCCTTGTGGCAACAAGTGTGAAGCGGCAGCTCCTTCTCATACCAAACAGTGGCTCTGCTCACCCACATCAACCGGGTCTGGCAACACCAAAAATTCATCAGAATGTATGGACACAGGAAAGACCAAGCACTGCTGTGAGAAACACACAGCCAAAACCCACAGATTTCCCAGCCAGTTGCACACCACTACTCCTTGCAGCGCTTTCCACTCTAGCAGGGTTGGGCTCAGGAGGCTAATAATGTCCAGGAAGAGGCAGCGTGTCCAGGGTGACCTGTGCTGGTGACTTTCTTGCTGGTGATCTGGAGACATGTTCCCTAGCCTAGTACCTGCAGGACCACTGTGCCATGCCATGCTACCACCTGGCTCTGAACAATGGAAACACACCCCTGACCTTCCACTCTCTCACTCCTGGGCTGTTCCAACGCCTCTTTCTACCCCACCAGGTTCTTCCTCAAGTCACACTTCTTCCAGCAATACTTTTTTTTTTGCCTTCCTCTCATCATCATTCCCCATGCTGACCCTCTCCTGCCCCATGGCTCGTCCTCATCGCTATGAGTCCAGTTTACCACAGATTGCCACTTGCTGTGAATGTGTCTCATGTCCAGTTTGCAAAGCACCAGTGACATTACAGCTCCCCATCTGCAAGCTTTGTTATTCATGCAGACTAACCCATTGAGTGGTTGCTGACCTTGCTGAGCTGTCAGCAATGGGCACTGGTGCTAGCAGTTGAACTAAAGTTGCCAAAAATCAGGATGTGGGAGGGTCTCACAGGGACACTTCTAATAATCAGCCTAAAACCTTCAGACGTGCCTTTCCGAAGCCTAGTGGAACCTCAGAGAAATCAAAGAGGGTTCAGTCTAAGCCAGCTAGAATCACACAGCAGCCATGTGGGTTTTAAACAGTCTATGAAACCTAAAAATAACACAGACAAAGTTAAATAGAGAAACAACAGGATCGGAATCCTGATTGCTCTTCTCATTAGGAGTCTCTCTCCTGAGCCTTCTAGGATAGTGGATGGAAGGGAGCTTTCTGAGACCTGGAGAGCTGCCTACGGCAGCCCTGACAATGGCTGCCTCACTGCTACTGTAGTGATATGCTTGTAGAAGGTTGTGAATTTACACAATACTGGGCCATGCCAGGGAGTGTCTCTAAATTCACAGCCTTCTACAAGCATATCACTACAAGATAGGGCTGCATCTGGCTATGAGGCACTCCTTGAAGAATATCAGGACCTGTTTCAGGGATTTGGTTGCTTGCAAGGTGAACATACAATCCACATAAACAAGCGGATCCCTCCAGTTATTCATCCATGTAGAAAGGTGCCATTTGCACTCCGTGATAAACTCAAGGCTGAGCTTGAAAGGATGGAGGCAATGCAAGTAATACAAAAAATAGAGGAGCCAACAGAATGGGTGAGCTCCCTAGTTATAGTGCAAAAAAGTAATGGCCAGCTACACATATGCTTAGATCCCAGAGACCTCAACAGAGCTATACAAAGAGAACATTTCAAACTACTAACTAGAGAAGAGATTATGGCTCAGTTTGCAAATGCTCAATATTTCAGTAAATTGGATGCATCCTCTGGATTTTGGCAGCTAAAATTAACAGAGGAAAGCTCGAAATTATGCACATTTAATACTCCTTTAGGAAGATTTCAGCCATTGAAATGATGCCACATCCCCAGTCAAAGAAAGATGTTCAACAGTTCCTGGGAATGGTTAACTATCTTGGAAAATTCATACCCAATCTTTCTGCCAAGGCAGCACCATTGAGACAACTCCTACAGGACAAAAATGAATGGTGCTGGGATGCTGCACAGGAGGAATCATGGAGAAGTTTAAAACAAGACTTGATACAGGAACCAGTATTGAAATTTTTTGTTCCAGAGAAGCCCATTAAAATTTCAGTGGATGCATCACAGTCTGGGTTGGGTGCTGTGATTTTACAAAAACATGAAGATCGCTGGCAATCTGGGGCATATGCATCCAAATCACTGACTGATACAAAGACTAGACATGCACAGAGAAGGAGCTTTTAGGAATCTTGTTTGCCTGTGAGAGATTCAATCAGTATATTTATGGACAGAAAGTGGAAGTTGAAACAAATCACAAGCCCTTGATTGCATTGTTTAACAAACCACTAAATGACTGTACCTTAAGGATTCAAAGAATGATGATCAAATTGCAGAAACACAATTTATTGGTGACCTACACACCAGGGAAATTTATGTTCACAGCAGATGCACTTTCCAGAGCAGTAGCACCCATGGTACCTGAGAAGACACTGGAAACAGAAGTGCAAGCCTATGTAGATATGATTGTGAGCGCAAATCCCATAACTAACAGAAGACTGCAACGCATAAGAGAAGAGACTGAGAAAGATGAATCATTGGGACTCCTCAAAGAGGTGATAATTAAAGGATGGCCTGAAATAATAAGCAGTTGCTCTCTAAGTATAAGAGACTATTGGAACTGCAGACATGAACTGACTGTGGTAGATGGGGTGATTTTCAAAGGTGGTAAGGCTGTAATTCCACGGAGCCTCCGAAAAGAAATGTTACAGAAGATTCATGAAGGTCACTTAGGAATTGAGAAGTGCAAAGAACGAGCATGAGAGGTCATGTATTGGCCACGGATCAATCATGACATTACCAATGTGGTAAAAAACTGCTTTTCATGCTTGAAATACAGGCCATGCCAACAGGCAGAGACACTGAGACCCCATCCTGTTCCACAGAGACCTTATGAGAAGGTAGGTGTGGATTTATTTACCTGGCGTTCCAAGGATTACTTAATAGTCACTGATTATTACTCTTTATATTCAGAAATTTGCACACTGAACAGTACTAATAGTAATTCAGTGATCACAGGCATGAAAGGCATTTTCTCCAGACATGGAATTCCTGCTGAGGTCTTCAGCAACAATGGGCCACAATTTTCAAGTGAAGAATTCAGGCAATTTGCCTCAGATTGGGATTTTCATCATGAAACCTCCAGTCCAAATTATCCCCAATCAAATGGACTGGTGGAAAGGTCTATACAGACAGTAAAGAACCTGATGAAAAAAACTTTTGAAAGTGGAGGTGATCTGTATACAGCATTGCTGGTCAACAGAAGTACACCCCTGGAGAACGGCTTTTCTCCAGCTCAGCTGTTAATGGGAAGAAGGATCAGATCTAATTTACCTATTACTGATAAATTGCTGCAATCTAGGAACAATGCTAACATTCAGAAGATGAAAGAAAACCAGAAGTGGAAGCAGAAATATTTTGATAGAAGGGCTCGTAATCTTCCATCCCTTAACCCAGGTGATAGAGTGTGCCTGAGGAATCACTCCTCTAACACCTGGGGACAAAGAGGTACTATTAAAAAACAGCTGCATCCACGGTCTTACATGGTCCACACAGATCAAAGGGAAACATTTCGACATAATCGACAGGATCTACGACTTATTCCAGAAAGTTCCAACAGCGTGGAAGTTGAGGTAGATTCTGACATGCCTCCCCTGACAAATATGACATCTTCAACACATGGTAATGAAACCATCAGGGAACAAGAGAATTCAGACCTGAACAAAGGACCAGTACTGAGAAGATCTAGTCAAGTCATCAAACGTCCAAAAAGTCTCATAGAGACTTGCTAGGATATGTAAGGGAAGTGGGTGGTAAAGACTCACTTGAGAGTGATGTGCTAGTAACCTCTCCTCTCTAGGTAGTTCATATCCTGGGTTTACGGACTGTTCTTCTGTATGTTTTTTTTAGATAGCTGTTATGTGTTGTTAGATGTTAGTGCATGTATTATTAGCTAGCTTTTATATGTATCTAACTGTTTACTTCTTTTCCTTAGGGGGGAAGATGTAGTGATATGCTTGTAAAAGGTTGTGAATTTAGAGACACTCCCTAGCATGGGCCAGTGTTGTGTAAATTGGGAGACGAGCCCCAGAGAAGATCTAACATGGCTGCTCCCAGGTACACACCTGGATACCTGTCTGTATGATTAAAGTTCTATTCCTTACTCATTCAGTAGTATCGTCTTTAATGAACCCTGAAGATCATTACAGCTACCTTCTGACTTCTGCAGAGCTGATGTTTCAGAGAATCAGGACAGATTTGTCCCCCTCCTGCTTCATAGCAACCATTTTCCTTGTATATCTTCTAAACATGCTTCCATTCTAGGAAGCTCAGGTTTTCTGCCTGAGAGCAACTCAGGGACAAAGCCTTAGACTTCTTTATGGTCTAACTCTTTTATACCTATGATCACCTCCTAGGTACTGTGATGGTGACCCTCACCCCTGGAATGCTTCCAGGTGGCCTGGTGGTGCAGCATTGAAATCACATCTTTGCCTCTGTTTACTCCAACTGCTTTTGTAAATCCAGGGAGACTTAGGTATTGAATACTGCTGCTGAGAGAGTCTATTTTACCGAACCCAAAGATGGAATATTGTACAAAGAAGCTTCCAGCCTAGAGTCTCTAGCTGGTAGAAGGAGTGAGGGGCACTGACCTTTGTTCATTAACTGCACTTTCATTGAGGTTCCTTACCTTCTGGATCCAGGGCCTCTTGTCATCAGCTGACAAAGGCTTGTTCTCCTCTTGGGTCATGGTCCCCACAGAGGTCAAACCATAATGTCCTGTCTTCACACAGGCATATAAATCCTCAGCTCTGAGGCTTCTGCTGCTATCTGGTGGAGTCCTTCAGTGCGGCCAGGTTTTGCTGAGAGCTGACATTCATTGCACCTCCCTTTTGGAGTCTCTCTGACCTAGGGACACTTTCTTGGTTTTCTTTCCTGTTGAGCCTCTCCCTAGGTCCCCCTAGAAGCCCTGCCGTTAGAAGTTCATTCTTTCAGTGGTCTGAGGACTGTTCCTCTCCCCAAAAGCCTCTGTTCTCTAGCCCAGCCCCATTGCGAGTGGCTTCCCTTCCTTTTACCATGCATGGGTGCTTCCCTAATTAACTTACTGAGCAACTGGTAAGCAGTTAATTAGTCCGCTGTGAACCTGACTTGCCTCATTCCCCTTTGCAGAGACTGTCAGATTTAGGCTGAGCCTGTGACCTCTTCAGAGGGTCAGCTACTCTCTGACAGGTATTTTCAACTTCCTTTAGGCACAGTGAATTAATGGGAGATGAAGGTGTTGGGAACCTCAGGAACTGGCCTGTGACACCTGATCCAAATCCTGTTGCACTCAATGCGAGTCCTTCTACTGACTTATTTTAACTTGTGCTAGGGTAGCAGCTAAAAACTTCAGCTGAGACTGAGGTCCCTCTGAGCCATGTGCTGTACAAATACACATGAAGACAGTCTGTGCCCTAAGGAGCTTGCAATCTAACCGGATAGACAAGGAAAGGAAAACATTATTATTGGATGAGGTTTTCAAAAAACCATTAGTGACACAGGAGCACAAGTCCCACTGACTTGCTGTGAACCTTGGTCTTCTGATTCTCTCTACACTGCAGAAAACTCCATCTATCATCTCCATCCTACATATGGAGAACTGAGGTACCAAGAGACTAAATGATTTATCCAAGGTCAGTCAGGGAACCTCTGACAGATACTGGAATTAAACCAGAGTTCCTAAATCACAAGCTGGCACCTTGATCAGAAGACCTCTTCCACTGACATTAAGAGAAGACAGGTGTGTGGATCCACAATACTGCTTTGTAGATGTTGGCTGTGATTTCTATCCAGTCAATAACCCCTTGGATCATTTTTGAATCTCTTGCTAGCAAAGTAACCTCAGTTGTGCCCCCAGTTTGTGAAGCTCTATCATGCTAAATGACAGCACCTCTCTCAGTACAGATTCTGAAGCCCGATTCATACTGCCATGCAAAACTTCAGGGGAAATCAAGGATGCATTCCACTTAAGCTGTATTCTTACAGCCAAATGGGTAGCACTTGGGTTTGCCAAGTGCTGTGTAAGCATAAACTCTTCATGCTTCCATTCTTGCCTCCGCTGCTAGACCCAAATCAATGGCATTCTTTGCAGTATGCGCTGTAAAGGTGGAGTATCCATACACAGGATGACACTAGAGGTTCATTTTGCCTCGTGCATTAGGCAGCACTGAAGAAATTAAGATTAATGAGCACTATAAGATCACATTGTGTAATGCTTCTGTCCTTAAGTATTTCTTCTGCTCCTGACAGCACAAAAATATTGGGTCACTTGTTTGAATGCTACATAGAAGAGCAGTGAATTCAGTGAGTTATCCCAGCCCAATTTCTAATGAAGAGCTTTCCCCAACCAAACACAGCTGGAATGCTTGCTCATAGTCTCACCAAAGGGCTGACTGCTCATGACAACTAAAAACCCTCCTTTCTGCGGACTCCGCAGAAGGAAATTAAGTAGAAGCTGTTTGAAAGTGTTTGGGAACCTCCATAAAGTCCTTGCACTTCCAGTACACTAGTGCTGTAGGCCAGGTCATTGTTCCTTAGCCTGCTCTGACTGTAGATCTATTACTTCACATGGACCAGAGTTTCACAGTTAGACAGAGGGTCTGGCCAGAAATCTTGTATGTGCCCTTTCCTGCTGGGTTGTTTAAATGAACTGCTTCCAAGTGGTCTGTTTAATATGAGACTAAATAAACTATTAATAAAACCACCTTCTTTGTGTCTAGGCATTTCTACAGTGTGCAGTACCCTGGTGTTGTACAACAAGGCAGACCAGATAATACCCTGTCCAAGAGTGGCAGCATTGTCTAGTGGACAGCAATTTTGTACTGAGAGCTCAGCATTTGAATCCTGGCTTTGCCACTGAGCTCTTTTGTGACCTTGGGCAAACATCTTGCCTTTCTGTGAGGGGCTGTTCCCTCGCTCTGTGTTCGTCAAGTGCCCAGCAAGATGGGGTCCCAAGGCACTACACAAAGGGGAACAGTCAGGGTTCATATCAGTCCAGGAGAAGAACCCCCTAAGTAGGGAGGAATTATGGAGTGTTAAGGCCGCAGCAGCACACAGGGCACCTAACCATCACCACATGACAGTCAGTTAGGGCAGAACACAGTGTCAAACGTTCTTTGAATGAGGCTGCATTCCCCGGCTGTGGTTATTTACTGACAGCCTGGCTGTCTCAGTTTCATCTTTCAATGGGATACATGATACCAGGTGGACACAACACAAAAAGAGCTTGTACTCTGTGACTACAGTGCTGACACATATCAACAAGAACACTTCAAAGGCCCTCATCCAGCACAAGTCAGGATGCTGACATGACTCCTCAAAGACTGCCAGTGCCCTCCAGAGACAAAGGGATCCGATGAGAGGTTGGAATGCAGAAAACCATCAGATGCACCGCTTCATTAAAGACCTCAGGCTTGCTCCCAAACAGTGCAGCAATGTCTCAGCACAAAAGCTATGTTATGATAAGAAAATGATATGATATTAAAAAATATGAAAAAGTGGCCCCTGGCAATCCTCTGCCCCAATTTAAATGCCAACCTCCTTGTATCAGCCATGTAACCACGTGGGCACCACCTGAACTTTTCTCACTGCCAGAGGCTGCTCTGCAGTGTTGTCCTCTTCGGTAGGTTCTTTACACGAGCCCCAGGGTTTCTCTCATTCAGTCACAGCCCTCCTTGGGGGCTGGTCTGTTTATTCATGGGGCTCCAAAAAACAACCCCAAATCACATCCTCTGCCCTGCCTTTGTCTGGACCCAGCCTCCTCCCTGAAATACTACCTCTGCTGGGTCTTCAGCTTTGCTGCCAGGCCACCTGTCTCTCGCTGTTTCATGTACAGGCTCTATTGCAATCCCACTCCTGCAGATTCCAGATGCCTTTTATATTCGATGCCCTAATTCCTCCTAGGTAAGGCTCACCAACTTGTAATCAGTGTTGACTTAGGCCCAGGTGCTCTGGTCCTCAAGCAAGCCAAGCTGTCACAAATCCCTTAAGCCTTTTCATTTCCTGTAGTTTGTTTCCTCTCCTTGTGCAAGGCCACCGCAATTTTTAAAGCTGCCCAGGTACCTGCACAGACCAGACAGAGCTCTTTAGTTTCCCAGGCCTCAGAGCCCTTTTACAAAGCACTGATTTTGTACCTTTCCTTGGTTAATCCAATTTATGCAGCACAACAGTGACAATGACTGACATTTACAGAGTGCCTGCTATCTGGTAGGATCCCAAACTGATTTACAGATTATCAAGCAGTCCCTTCAGACAACACAGCCGTTCAGCCAGCTTTCAAATAGAGGCCAGCAGCCATTAGGCAAACTACACCAACAGCCTACAACAGCGTAGGAGAGGAAGCAGAAAGAGATACAGTATCCATTGGAGCTTCACCGGGAATCTAGGAAGGCAGAATGCTATAATTCCTATTGGAATTACAACAACTACTCAAGAAATTCCCTAAGGCAGCACAGGAACAAATAAAGACAGACACAACACCAGAACCCTGACCAAGGATATTCTATCTACTACCTAAAATCCATAAAAAAGGAAACCCGGACGCCTCATCATCTCAGGCACTCTTACAGCAGGCTTAGCTGGCTATGTGAACTCCCTCCTCAGACCCTATACTATCAACACTCCTAGCTATCTTCGACACACCACAGACTTCCTGAGGAAAATCCAATCCACTGGTGAGCTTCCAGAAAACACCATCCTGGCCACTATGGATGTAGAAGATCTTTACACCAACATCCCACACAAACGATGGATTACAAGCTATTAGAAGAACCATCCCAGATGATGCCACAGCACACCTTGCAACTGAACTTTGTGACTTTGTACTCACCCACAACCATTTCAGATTTGAGGGTAATTTATACCTCCAAGTCAGTGGCACTGCTATGAGTACCTGCATGGCCCCACAATATGCCAACATTTTTATGGGGAACTTAGAACAACATTTCCTCAAGTCTCTCCGAAAGCACCTCTCCTCTGTGTATGCTACACTGATGACATCTTCATCATCTGGACCCATGGCAGGCATGCTCTTGAAGATTTCCACAGAGATTTCAACAATTTCCACTCTACAATCAAACTTAGCCTGGAACGCTCCACAGAGGAGATCCACTTTCTGGACAGTACAGTTCAAATCAGGGGTGGACACATCAACACCACCCTATACTGATAATCTTCTGATCGGTATAATTATCTGCATCCCTTAAGCTTCCATCCAAAACACACCACACG
Organism: Podocnemis expansa; assembly: GCA_007922195.1. Classification (NCBI taxonomy): domain Eukaryota; kingdom Metazoa; phylum Chordata; order Testudines; family Podocnemididae; genus Podocnemis; species Podocnemis expansa. Next base: position 1,667,667 of record ML681978.1, read on the forward strand.
GTCCATTGTCTACACCCAAGCCCTAAGATATAACTGCATTTGCTCTGATCCCTCAGACAGAGACAGACATCTTCAGGATCTCTATCAAGCATTCTTAAAACTACAATACCCACCTGCAGAAGTAAGAAAACAGATTGACAGAGCCAGATGAGGTACCCCAAAGTCAATTACTGCAGGAGAGGCCTCAAAAAGAAAACAATAGAACGCCACTGGTCACCACACACAACCCCCAAATCAGACCTCTACAATAGATTATTAAGGACCTCCAGCCTATTTTAAAAAATGATCCCTTACTCTTTCAAGCCTTGGGAGACAGACCTCTCCTCACCTACAGACAGTCTCCTAAACTTAAACAGATACCAGCAACTGCAGACCTAACAACAAAAACATTAAAGCAAGCACATATCCCTGCAACAAATCATGCTACCAACTTTGCCCACATATCTGCACAAAAGACACCATCACAGGTCCTAATCAAGCCAGCTAGTCCATCAATGACTCAATCACCAGCTTATCCACCAATGTGATTTATGCCATCATGTGCCAGAAATACCCTCATGCCTTGACAAACAGGACAATCTCTGCACAAAAGAATAAATCGGCAGAAAACTGATAGCAGAAATCACAATATTCAAAAAACAGTAGCTGAGCACTTCTATCTTTCTAATCACTCTATGGATGATTTATTAATGACTGTGCTCAAGAAAGTCAATCGGACATCAAGAGTGCAAAGAGAAAGAGCTGAATCAGAATTGATATGCAGATTAGATTGTGTGAAAGCAGGATTAAATCATGACTATGGCTTCTTTTCCCATTACAACAATTTGACTTCACCTTCCTCTATGAGCTGTTTCTGAGTGTTTGAATCTTAACAAGTGTTCTGATTTGCTGTGACAGAATGACTTGATCCCATGTCTTACACTCCCTTGCATTTATTTTCATCCCATTCTGTAAGTTTCCCCACCTTCAAAGCATCTGACAAAGTGGGATTTTCTCCCATGAAAGCTCATGTGATAAATAAATCTGTTAGTCTTTAAGTGCCACAGGACTCCTTGCTTTTCTTATTGGTATTCAGATCACTTCTGGTGGCACCTGGAGGATGAGGGGTACCAGAGTTCTGAATTTGCCCAGGTTGTTCCGTGTTTGCTGCAAGGCTGTGAAACAGTATGTTTTGTCAATAGAATGATTATGGAAGGTCAAATTGTTTTGGCTAAAATAACTTGCATATTTTAAAATCTGTACTTTTTGCCTTGCATTAAGAGAGGACTGTAATAAAGTATTTTCTATGAAAAATTTGGGGGTAAAAAGTTATTTGGGATTTTTAAAAAAATTCATAAAAATTTTCCATCCTGTGTGTTTTACATCATTGTTTTAACCCCTTGGGACAAAATATGTGAGAATGTTTCGCTCATCTGCTTGCAGGTAAATCACCACAGCATGGAAGAGTTCCTAAGTTTTGGCCCCTCTTCATGTTGTTTGAAACAAAAGGCAGACATTGTAAACAGGGCCAGCAGCACTTGCCCACTCATCAGGAGAGCCCATATCTTCAACCCTTAAATGTGAGGTGTAATTATGTGAGACACTCCAATGAACTCATTGGAGTAAATATAGGCAAATAATTTGAGGGTTTCAGAACATGGCCCTGCATCAGTAGTCCATGGGGATGCAGGACCACATAAAAGAGTGTTCCTGGATGACACAGGTGTTATGAGAGTTCAAGATTAATTAGAGGGTGTCATTACTCATTTAATTATGTTTCTTAATTCACACTTAATTCTCAATCCTTTTTTTTGAGCAAAGTATGGGATTCTATATAAGGTCATTTTGCAAAAGTGAGGACAACTAATTATACTGACTGGGGATTTCGGGAATCCACTAATGACCTCATTTTTAAACCTACAGCTCTGAATTTCTCTTAAATCATTTAAATGGATGGGGAAAATAATAAAAGTATTAATAAAGACTCAGCAGGGACTCTCCGTTACCAAGACTCTTTAGCTTCTGATTCTGAGCTGGAAATGTTTTTCAAGAGGGGAACTAACACTACAAAAAGCATGGGGCAAAAAACCCTAAGACATCCCTCTTTCTCACCCTGCCTATCATATTCACTGCACCTGAAGGGCTAAAGGAAGCAGTGGTTGGATTCTGCAGGAAAGACCTTGAACTAAGGAGTCCAGTTACTAAGAAAGATTGCTACTCATCATTGGTCTGGATTGTGCCCTGATATGTCACAATGGCAAGGTGCCCCCTTTTCCAGGGTAGCAGTGAGACAACCTGGGTCAGATATATACCCTAGATGAACTTCCACAAGTTCAACTTAACAGCTGTCACCAGTAGCAGAAGTGATAATGTAATTTAAAAAGCCAGAGATATATAATTAGAACTCTTGAAAGAATCCAGGTGTGTCCTCTGATCATGAATGCTTGCTAAGTCAATAAATCATGGGAGTTTGGTTAAATTCTCTTTTCTGTCTGAGTGAATCTTTGACCCCTTGCCTTCCTGCTCATCATTCTGGAAACTCTATCTGCACAGATATGATACACTGAAAAGAGATATCCTTCCTCCAGTGCACTGAACAGTTTCCTGACATTTAGCTATTATTTCCTAAACTGTCATTTCTCAGAGACAAGGTTTCTAGGAAGTCCAGTTCAATCCAGTGAGCCAGATAGTTCCTTAGAAGAAGGGAATTATCCTCTACCAGATCCTGGAAGTTGTATCACTGAAAAAGCATTGATGTCATATCTTGACAATGTGTTAATTTGCATTACTGTATAAATCACTCATCCGTAGCTTTTTGGAACAACAGGCAGAAAAAAATAAGACCTAGTTCTACTCAAGTGCTTTGCTGGACTAGTCCACCTTTATTGCCACCTCGGATAGCCACTGGAAAGGAAGAAGAGATGGTTGTTTAAAATTTTATCTAAGAGAGTAGGTGAGAAACTGGTAAAAAGGTAACCATGGTGGATGTTTGCAGGCTCCTTCCATTAATTGCTCTCTGTGATCATTTGCAGCAAAAATTCTGTACACCAGAGCAGCAAGAACTAAAGAACCCATCCACCTGACCTGACCAATGAACCTGCAGCCTGGAATCTATTTTCTCTTTGCTTTCACTTCCAAGCATGAATCTGTACCCCACTGAAACTACAAGCAATTCTTCACTAGAGAGAATTTACAATGGAGGGAAAGAAAAATGGGTTTTCTTTGCTGACTTTTTCCCTCCCTACCCAAATTTATGCATCCCCCTCCAAAAAAGACCAGTTTGGTCTATGTAAATTCTGTATGTAGAACTGAATCAGGAAAATATGATATGCTGTATGTTCACTGAACAGATAGCCAGGCAAAACTTCCAAGGCTCATAAATTCATGACAAAAATTAATTATTTCCTGACCATACATATATTTAATATACATAAATACAATCAAGATCCTGGGTAGATTAAATAGCTCTGATTATTTTAATGGTCTAAAATTGTTAATAAACACTTTTTTATTTCTACATCAACAGTTCAGTTAATGCACTGGTCAGTATTGACCATAGAAAATCAAAGCAGGGAAAAATTCTACTCCAGGTTTAAGTCAAAACTCAGACCAGTTCAGTGACTAGCTAGCATCTGACTTTATGGTCTCATGTTGAAACCTGAAGAAACATGTGGTTTTGAAGCAAAACCAGGGGGAAACTGATGGTTTTGTGCAAGTTTCACTTTAAGTTAATGGGTTTGTTTGAATCCGAAACTGAAATGTAAAATTCTGGAGCTCTGAAACCACAGAATGACTTTTTTTTAAAATGGTTTGCAGGAACTCTTGTAAGCAAAAGCCACAGGGTTTTGCACAGCTCCATAAGCAGTCACCTAATGCTGACTATTGAGAAATCATGTGAAATAATCTGACACTCTCACTCTACTTCTTATTGTGTTGGTGTTCACATCACAGAAATCAGTGCTATAATTCACACCTGTGCTAGCCATCTCAGTGGAGGAGTCAAGTACTGAAACAGGCCTGGAGACGAAATTATCTTCTCTAAGAAAGGTCCTGTCTCCCTAGGAAAATTTCAACACATTTCCCCCATTGCTAACTTTGGTTCTATTCTACCTGTGCCAGCAACATTAGAAGACCTAGAACTGTTAGGCCCCCGACAGCTGCCAGTGCTGTGGCCAGCATATTGATTACGCAAGCTCTGACAATGTTAAAAGCACCAGCAGGCCACCTAACTAAGGCCTAGATCCTAAACACTACTCTCATATATGTCAGCTGCAGAACTTATTGGTGTCAGCAGTGTAGGACTGGATCCCAAGGCTCCAGGAGCTGCAGACACTGAGGAGCTAGTGCCTAGTGAAGATGGGACCTAGATGTTGCTTGTCTACGCCAGAATTGTGGCCAACTAGGGGTGGAGAGGATGATGCAGAGAAGCCAGAACTGTTGAGGCATGTCCCACATCTCTTCTATGAATAAATAGAGGGCTCTGTTCTCCAAGGCTAACAGTCTGGCCTCTTTTCTCAGCACCAAATACACCATAAAATTAATAAAGCGCTCTCCTTATCTCTCTGCACATGGAGCAGCACAAAGTGAAGGTGAAATTAAAACCCACGTAGAGTAGGGGAAGCACTAAAAAGGCGTAGAATGGGTAATAAAATAAAATAGGTGAAGAGAGAGAATAAATTCAGGAAAAGTCCCATGCGTTTAAATGTGACTGCTCAGGAAAGTAAGAACCATTCACATGAATAAAGTTTGCAGGATTGACCCTTCTCTTAGGGCTATTTTGAAATACATAAAAATGCATCAGCAGAAAACAGTATTACTTCTGTTCTGCTCTGCGTACCATGCATTCAGCAAGAGAATTCAAGCACAGTGAACGGCTAATAAGGCATAAATTACCAAGGTACCTACTATGAGAGTTCTAATGATGGGCAATTTATGAAGGCAGATCCAGTACCTCTGAATACATTAAGCTGTTGAAACCATTTCAAGATAGGCCAGTTCAGTGCAGATACAAAATTATCCATTTGCCATATTTTTGTGAAATAAAAGATGATGTCCTGAATTCATCACAGGCATCATCTAAGGAGCTCATTGAAATTACGCCAGGGATGAATTTGGCTCAAGGTCACCAAGAAATTGTATATTCTCTTCCTGAATCCTTTTCCTTTTATCTTTTCACTGTCATTATGTCTGTGCAACTATGGTAAAGTGCACATATGACCCTTTGTGTCCTTTTATTTTTTAACTATCCTGTGCATAACTGATTGCTTGGCAGGGCAATTAAAATGCGTGTTGACACCAATCAAAAAAGGATAATTTTCTGATTAAGGCACTGCAGTGGTGGTGCCAGAACCTGTGTTTTGGCCAGGGTGGGAATGTCTACCTTGCTCTTTTTAGCCCCCAAGTCTAAGCCACACATGCGCAAGTCAGGTGACCTGTGCTCTGAGACTCAGTGATGTGGTTTTTCTTTGCAGTGTAAACATAGCAGCTGTGTATAGCACCTAACACAATGGGACCCTGATGGTGAGTGGGCCAGAGGCTTCCATAATACAATTAGCAGTAATACAGAATGTAGATTGCATCATCAGTGTTTCTAGGTAAGCACACCCCCATTTTTTCATATTATTAAAACGAAGGCTGTATTTTTTATTTGTTAACCTGTCACAAAAATTGTTCTTTCTGGAATCGGAGATACTTCTGTTTGTTTTAAGCCTGCTGCCTATTAATTTTATGTATTGATTTCTAGTTCTTGTGTTATGAGAAGGAGTAAATAACACTTCTTTATTTGAAAAACAAGGAGTCCTGTGGCACTTTGAAAGACTAACAAATTTATTTATTGCATGAGCTTTCATGGAAGAAAATCCCACTTCATCAGATGCCTGAAGTGGGATTTTCTCCCACAAAACCTCATGCAATAAATAAATTCGTTAGCTGTTAAAAGTGCCACAGGATTCCTACTTTGTTTTCCTGAACTAGACTAACATAGCTAGCCATTTGGAACTTCTCTATTTGCTTTCTGCACACCAGACAGGATTTTGTATCCTTCTTATTTGCCTCTTTTCCAAGATGAAAAGTCCCAGGCTTATTCATCTCTCCTCATATGGAAGATTTTGCCAACCTCAAATCATTTTTATTGCCTTCTCTGTACCTTTTCCTATCCACTATATCTTTTTTGAGATGAGGTGACCAGATCTGCATACAGTATTCAAGATGTGGGAGTACCCTGAATTTATAAAAAGTCAGTATGATAGTTTTGTCTTGTTTTCTGTTCCTTTCCTATTGATTCCCAATATTCTATTAGCTTTTCTGAATGCTGCTGCACACTGAATAGATGTTTCCAGAGAACTATCCACAATGACTCCAAGATCTCTTTTTTAAGTGGCAACAGCTAATTTAGATCCCACCATTGTATGTGTATTGTTGCAATTGTGTTTTCCAATGTACATTACTTTGCATTTATCAGCACTGTACTGCACCTGCCATTTTATTGCCTAATCACCCAGTTTTGTGAGATCCCTTTGCAACTCTTTGCAGTCTGCTTTGTACTTAACTATCTGGAATAGCTTTGTGTCATCTGCAAATTTGGCTACTTCACTGTTTACCGCTTTTCCAGATCATTTCTGAATATGATGAACAGCACTGGCCCCAGTATGGACCTCTGCAGTACATTGCTATTTACCTCTCTCCATTCTGAAAACTAACCACTTGTTCCTACCCTTTGTTTCCTGACTTTTAACCAGTTACTGATCCAGGACGGGATCTTCCCTCTTATCCCAGACAGCTTACTTTGCTTAACAGCTTTTGGTGAGGGAGCATATCAAAGACTTCCTGGAAATCTAACTACACTACACTCACTGGATCACCCTTGTCCGCATACTTGTGGTCCCTCATTCAAAGAATTCTAGTAGATTGGTGAGGCATGATTTCTGTTTACAAAAACCATGTTGACTCTTCCCCCAACAAATCGTGTTCACTATGTGTCTGATAATTCTGTGCTTTACTAGAGTTGCAACCAATTTCAGTGGTACTAAAGTTGAGCTTCCTGACCTCTAATTACTAGAATCACCTCTGGAGCCCTTTTTAAGAATGGCAGACCATTAGTTATCCTGTTTACAGTTTACATATCACAATTAGTTCTAGAGTTTCACATTTTAGTTCATTCAAAAATCTTGGGCAGATACCATCCAACTCTGGTGACTTATTACTGTTTGAGAATTTGCTCCAAAACCTGCTCTAATGACACTTTAATCTGGGACAGCTCCTCAGATTTGTCACCTAAAAAGAATGTCTAAGGTTTGGAAATTTTCCTCAAATCTTCAACCAGGAAGACCAATGCAAATAATTCATTTAGTTTCTCCACAATAACTTTTTTTTACATGAGTGCTCCTTTAGCCTCTCAGTCTTCCAATGCGGTTGTTTGGCAGGCTTCCTTCTTCTGATGTACTTTAAAAAAAGAATCTTTCCTGTTACTTTTTAAGCCTTTGGTAAGCTGTTCTTCAGGGTTGGGTTTTTTTTACCTTCCTAATTAGATTTTTATATTTTGTGTGCCAGAGTTTATGACCTTTTCCATTTTCCTCAATAGGATTTAACTTCCACTTTTTAAGAGATGCCTTTTTTGCCTCTAACTGCTGCTTTTACTCTGTTATTTAGCCACAAAGGCACCTTTTTGGTCCTCTTATGGTGTTTTTAATATGGGGTGTACATTAAAATCAAACGTCTAATACAGTATCTTTAAAAAGCTTCAATGAAGCTTGCAGAGATTTCACTTTTGGCACTGGACCTTTTAATTTCTGTTTAACTAACTTACTCATTTTTGTATCATTCCCTTTCTGAATTCAACGCTGCTTTGGTGTCCACAACAGGGTGTTAAATTTTACTGTCTTGATCACTATTATTGAGTGGCTCAATCGTCGTGCACTGCCAAAGGAGGAGAGGCTTAGCAGCCTGCAGTCATTTCTGTTTCCTATGTTCATTACAGAGTACCAGGAGGGGCGTAGCTATGGGTGCAAGTGGAGGGGCTATGACCCACCCACTTTGAAAGCAGGCTCACCAAATGTGTTACTTCTGCTGCCAATGTTCCACTTACGCTTGGAACATCAGGCCAATGGAACATTAGGCTGGTCACAGCCCAAATTTTGTGCTTTTAGTCATGTGGTGGGAAGCAGGAAGCAGCCTAGGCCAAACCAAGTCAACGACAGACATTGCCAGAAAATCATATCTGGCTACACCCTTGTATCAGGACTGGAAAATGTGGAAGTAAAAGAAATTGCTCTTCAATATTGAAACTAACAAGCTTCTGGAGGGTGAGGCGTAAAATTAAGGATATGAGGGAAGGAGAGACATTGCCTCTCTTCACTTCAAACCAAGACCATGGCAGCGGACTCAGTCAGCAATGAGTTACTTACTGAGATTTTGAATGCCACTACCTGAGTCTTTGCAACAGTCTCAAAACCCTGCTGCTACAGGCAACTGAATCAATGCTTACAGCAAGGCAAACAGATGCAAAGCCGAAGGAATTTAGCAAAGAAGCTGAGGGGCAAGTTCTCTCTCAGCCTCTCTCCTGCACACCCTTTTTCCTTCACCAACCTCCAAAACTGATACAAGCAAACATCAGTTTTATATAGGGTTACTAGATGTCAGGCAAAAGGAGGACATGTCCTCCTTTTTACCTTCACATCCTCCATCTGGCAAGCATTTTAAAATACATGATTTTGTCTGGCCTTTGATTTATACGGGTTAGAATATGCTGGAATGCCATGGAATACCTTATTTTTAGGGGAAAGCATTCCAGGCCCCCCTAAAAACAGAAGAATGATACATTAATACTACATTTTCTCCATGTGTCCTCCAATGTCCTCCTTTTCGTACTTCCCTGTCCTTCTTTCCAGGCTTTGGTATCTGGTAGCCCTAGTTATATACAACTTTTTCCCTGCTGCCTTGCAAGGCAGCCCTGACACTGAGAATCACAGTGGTGGGTCACAGCTATCCAGAGACAGTGATTTAAAACACAAAACAAAAAGCAGCCTTGCCTTATTTTATCTGTCATCTGTGTCTCTGGCCCAATGAGTTTTATTTGCTTAGTTAAGTTTTAAAAAGCCCCCTGCTGCATAGAACCTATTTACTTTTATTCCACGTGTTTATACGGTAGTCTCAGCTCCTGACATGGATGAACAAACAGCTTGTATTTGCTGCAGCACATTTAATAACGATCAGTTCATGCTTCTCTAGTTTGTTAGTTTAGCAAACATGGTGTCTTTGTCACAGCCATCGTACCAGTGCAAATATCACATTAAGCCTCCATTTACACTTTTTCCCCAGATAGGCTCTGAGAAATACCAAACCTGCTAAGAAATTTACAGATGGGTTTGTGTTGCATAGATTACTACTGTTAGAGTGTAAAGGGGATTTAACAGAGAATCCATAGGACTTCTCCTCCTTGTTCACACCACAAGCCCACTTTAACACATGGAAATACCTATGGAGGAGGGGGAAATCAGGGCTACAATAATAGTGCTAGCAATAGAGGGGAGTAAAAATGAGTAGGGAACACTCTTCTCATCCCACAGAAATTTTCAAGATTTTGAAAATGTTCTTCATTCTGACTCAGGAAATTCATATCACAAAACTTTAAAATAGATTGTTATTATTTCAATAATTTTTTTAAAATATTTTGTCAGTTTTTACTTTGACTTTTTAAACTGTCAATTAATTTAAACTTTAAAACAAATAGTCTGTTTGAGCCAAAAGATTAAATGTCTTTATTTTGAAAATGTCAAAATAGGACATTTCATTCATTTCAAAACATTTTTTTCCTCTACAAAAAAGTTCAATACAAGAAATTCCAACCTTTTCTCACAGTTTTGGGTTTGATGAATCAACTTTTTCTGAAGAAAAAAAATTTTGTCAAATAATTTGCGACCAGTTTTAAAGGATAGTCTTCTGTCTAAAACACTGGCCATGGGATTCAGGATAAGTGGGCTCCTTCTTGGATCTCCCAGTGATTTATTCTCTGGGCTTTGACAACTCACTTGGAATCAGATTTGCAAAGTTATTTAGGTGCCAGAAGGGCTGGCTCTTCTCTGAGGCAAGAAACAGACATGGCTTCAGGTGACAGTTCTTAGGGGTGCCTAGCTCCCCTAAAGATCAGGCTGGCTCCCGCCTCTTCAACTCTTTGCTAGCAGCTCAGGCACTCTTAGTCAACCTGCAGCTTAAGTCATGTAGGCAGAGTGAACTTTAAATCCCTCGTCAGGCAGACGCTGGAGATTTATGCACTTTGGAAAACCATTTTCAACCTACATGAATGAGATGGGGGGGGGGCGCCAAATCAAAATTTCGCTTGGAGTGCCACAACCCCTTGAGCCGGCCCTGGATGCCAAGTGGGATTTGCAAAAAAGAAGCTAAGGTTCCTGATTCCCTTTGAAGGTGAAATCTGCTTCCTTATGCACCTAAAGTCCTTTGCAAATCTAATCCTTAGGTCTTGTCTGCATTTGCGGTTATGACAGTAAACCTTTGTTACTCAGAAATGTGAGGGAAAAAACCCACATATCTGCAAGTAATGCAGGTTTTGCCAACATAAGGACAATAAAGCTCTACCCCCAATATAATAAAACTTCTTGAATAAGAAGTGGCCATTGTGTCGATGGTGAACATCTGCACTAACATATGGTTATACCAGCAAAACTTAGATCGCTTGGGGGGGGTGTTTTTTCACACTCCAGAACAACAAAGTTTTGCTAGCATAACCCCAAGTGTAGCCAAGGCCTCAGTTTGTGTATATTAATGTCTCCATCTGGAAAAGAGCTACAACAGACCTAGTTACCTCTCAAGGCTGTGATGAAGATAGCTGGAGATCTCAGCTGGAAGTACAAGATTATTCTTATTGGGGTCCCCTCTTTTTCTGTAAAAGATTACCACCCATCTGCCACAGGGTGAAGAAGGAATCAATTAATGGTGAAGTGCAAGGTTACTCCCTCTGGAATTCTATGGAGGACCCCTACTATGAATGCTGATAGTCACTTGGTCTGTACTATTTTTGATAGCAGGAACAATAAGAGTGAGCTGGGCTGGACCCAAGTAATGTTCCACCATTTATTTTAGTGCTGGTTTGGCATTTGAGCATTAACAAGATAGAAGTCGTCTTGCTGCAGAGTCACTTGGTCTGTCTGCAGTGCATTGCGGACGCTGCTTTATTAACTTGATTTCACAAGAATGGAAGCCTGCAAACCCCACACAATACGTTTGTTGTTGTATGTGACTTTTCATGAAGTGGCTGCAAATGCCCTCTCCTTGTTACTCCACCAGCACAGCAGTAGCCATACAAGGCTTTGTAAAATACTGTTAATACTGTAATAAATCCCCTAGGCATTATTCCTCATCTCATAGTCACTGAGAACTTCACCATGGCAGTGGGAATGGAACTCTGATCCTCCAACCCCAAAAAACACAGGCTCCTGTCACTTAAACTAAAAGAGAAGCCCCCATTAGCTGTGAGCATAGGAGTACAGAGTCCTTGATGCACAGTTGAGCAGTTCTGATTTCATTCCAGGTACGTCTGAGTGACAGTATCTCTTAGAGCTATTCCTGGATAGTGCAACTTACTAACCACTCACCCACCTCCCAACCTCCCATGCATGGAGCTGTGCTTCAGTGATTAGCTAACCCAGAGTACAGTTTCCAGCAGTGATGGGTGAACCATTTCAACTAAAAGAGGAACAAACTAAACCATCAGCTGAAACTTCTTGGAGTCTAAAGCATCTGGTAACTAATTTGTTGTTGCTATATGAATGTGCATCTGTACTCCTGGTATTAGCTGCAAGTTCAAACAGAAATACCACAGACAAGCAAGTCCAAGAAACCCAGAATGAACTGGAAATCATCCTTCCCCAGTCCACCAAAAAATCCCCATCCACTCTCACAACCCAAAAAGATCTCCACAGAAGTACGTCAGTACTTGAATGCAAAGGGAAGGTCCAAAACTCCCAGCCATTCATTCAAATCATGCCAGTAAACTATTAACAAAATCAGTGACAGTAAATTACCCCCCTCTGCTCTGCTGTGTCTTCTCCATGCTTCTTCAGAAGTCATCTGCAAACACTACACCATCATGAAGTCATATGCAGGGACTAAGTCTGATCTCTTATAAGCTATAGGGTCATCATACATTCACTGATACACAAAGCAATGGATTTCTCATCAATTAAACAAGGAGTAAATCTTTGGTTTTCCAGCTCTGGAGTTTTCCAGCCAAGGTATCTTCAAGAAAGTCTATTGGTCTGAGGCTTATATCTTTCCAGCCAGCACAGCAGCCGGGCTGTGTGTGCTGTGCACTAAAGGTTTCCAGTAAGCACAGCAGCCACACCATAGATTGATGGAGGGATCTTCTCACAGATAAAATACTGGAATTGATGCAGAACTACTCCCAGGGATCTACAAAAGGTGCTATGGCATACGGCATGACATCTTTGCCTGTAGTACCTCGTAGGTGGTCTAAGTGCTGAGGAAGTGGCAATGAAACACATGTTTTTCTTTATGCCTGTAAAGATGGGAAGATGGCAAGGTGGGAAGCTTATAGAGAGGGAGGCTGGGCATCAGAAGGGGGCTGACAAAACTGGAGACACTTAAGGTATGTCCACACTCACTGTTTAAATCAAAATAATGCTGATAATTTCGATTTAAAAGATTGTGTGGCCGCACTATGTTTCCTCATTTTGAAATAAGGGAGTTATTTTGCTATAGTAAAAGCTCGTATTATATCGAAATGACAGTTAAATCAAAATTGTTAATTCAAAATAACACAGTGTGGACGTGTTATTTGGATTTAACTGTTATTTTTATTTAACGCTTTTTGCCCTTCTCCTTCCCCGGGTCCTCTCCTTTTTCTATATATTGGGTGGGGGCATGGCCTTTCTGGGGCCCATGTTGCCACACCTCCCATGGTGCCTGCCTCCTAAATCGAATTAGCAAGTCCTGTCCATGGACATGCTAGTTTGATTTGAGTTTCTATTGGGGACATGTTATATTGATTGAACTTAAAATTGATTTTATTAAATCGATTTAACTTAAATCAATTTAACTGCCTAAGTGTAGACATAGCCTTAGTGTCTCCTCATGAATTTCCGTGTGTGTGTGTGTGTAAAAAGAGCACAATTAGCTGATTAGCGGGGCATAGTTGTGTAATGGTATTTGGGGTTAATCTGATCACAAATCTGTCAATATCTGTAATTCTACTAAAGGGAAATATAAAATACTGTCTTTTTGTGAATTGCTACTCCCTGTTTGTTTCAAATCTGTCTGAATTAGTTAAAGGGTAAAAGCTACCATTAGTTAAGAAAAGGCTTGTAGGAAAGGTGACTGCATGTTTCAGCCTGAAAGAACTTGAAAGAGACAGGGGTAGGGGTTTAAGACTATTCTGGCCTCTCCCTGTATTGTTTCCCCTGTCTTTTGATAGCTATGGCTAAGCCTCCTGTGAGGCCTTTGTCATTTAGATAGAAATAGCTGTTTACAGCTACTTAAGAGCTGGCATCACCAGGGAGAGAAGCAAACTCTCTGACCAAAAATCACTAAAGAGAAATTTCTGTCTTTGGGCTGAAATGAACAGAGGGCAGAGCCTGCAGATGGTGAGAGTGGCGAGCTGGGCAGCGCGAGTGACCAGAGGACAGAGCTGGTGGACAGCGGGCAGAGCCAGCAGACGGCGAGAGTGGCCAGCGGCAAGCTGTGCAGCACGAGTGACCAGAAGACAGAGCCGGCGGCCAGTGGGCGGAGCCACTGGACGGCGAGAGCAGACAGCGGTGAGTTGGGCGGCACAAGTGACCAGTGGGTTGAGCCAGAGGACAGCAGATGGAGCCAAGGAACAGTTCTAGAGGATGGAGTGAGTGACCAGTAGATGGCATTGGCGGACAGCTGGCATGAAAGACACTCCCTATATACCCTAGTTTTTGTTGGGAGCCTAGTTAGCATTGAACTGACAAGGAGAGGTGTGCTCCCCAGCTCTCTGTGCAGAAGCCATCAACCTGTGGGAACTCGCTCTGAAACACGACCTCACCCCAATAGCAGCCCACTTGCTGGGGGATAGAAAATGGTGCGGCAGACTCATGGAGCAAAACATTCCTGTCACACCACGAATCATTGCTGCACGAAGAAGTGGTGTCCCACATAGTCAGCTGTTGGAGCCTACCACAAATAGATCTGTTTGCAACTCATCAGCATAGGAAGTGTCAACTCTTCTGTTCATGCAGGGGATGAGAGAAGAGCTCAATCACAGACGCCTTTCTAATCTCATGGGGGAGCCCGCTAATGTACACCTTCCCCCCAATTCCTCTGATTTACAGGGTACTTCTGAAGATAAAGTGGGTTAGAGCAGACATGATTCTGATAGCTACAGACTGGCCCAGACAATACTAGTTCTCAATTCTGTGAGACTTGTCAATAGATACCTCGCTTTGCCTCCTGCTCAGGGAAGACTTATTGACACAGAACTCGTGCACGCTATGGCACCTGAACCTGAGATTGTTTAACCTAGTGGTATGGCAGCTGCATGGCTAAATGACTCTAAGAGACTCTGCTCTGACAGAGTTAGGGAAATACTGGTGGGCAGTAGGAAACCTTCTACTCGGGCAACCTACTCAGCTAAGTGGAGACGGTTTTCCCTTTGGGCCAGGGATAGAGGGGTGATAACAGAATCAGCTCCTATCCACTTGATTCTGGACTATCTGCTAACCCTCAAGGATAAGGGCTTATTGATGTCCTCTCTACAAGTTCAACTAGCGGCAATTTCAACCCTTCATAGGAAGTGGAAGGGTTCCCAGTCTTCTCCCACCCAATCGCTACACGGTTCCTGAAGGGTATTGACAGGGTATACCCACAATCTAGAGTTCCCACTCCTCAGTGGGACCTAAATGTAGTGTTCCAACACCTAACAGAGCCCATATAAGCCCTTGGACTCATGCACTTTCCTAGTCCGTTCATGGAAGGTAGCTTTTCTGGTGGCCATAACTTCAGCAAGGTGGGGCTCAGAGCCCTCTCCTCAGAACCCCATATACAAGGTGCTGTTATGCCTGCACCCTTCATTTCTTCCAAAAGTAGTCTCACCGTTCCACCCGAAGCAGGGCATTTACCTCCCAGTGTTTTTTCAGACCCTCAGGTCATGGAAAACCAGAGAAAGTGGCACACACTGGACGTCAGACAAGTGCTTATGACGTATGGTGAGCGTACGCGCCCATTCCGCAAGTCCCCTCAACTCTTCATCGCCATTGCAGAGAGGAAAAGAGGACAACCAGTGACAACACAGTGCATTTCCAAATGGATAGTGAACTGTATTAAAGACTGCTACAAAAGGTTGGGTACACCCCTCCCGGGGAGGATCTGGGACCACTCAACCAGAGCCCAGGCTTCCTCTACGGCCTTCTGGGCACAGCTTGCAATCCATGAGATCCACAGGGCAGCCACGTGGTCGTTGGTGCATGCTTTCATGACACACTATGCTATTGTCCAACAGGCAAGAGAGGATGCTCAGTTGGGCAGAGCTGCACTCAATGTGGGTAAGCTGTAACTCTGCCCACCATCCTGGGTATGGCTAGCAGTCACCTGTAACTGAATGAAAAAGAAAAGAAAAAAAGCAAGGAGTCTTGTGGCACTTAAAGACTAACAGATTTATTTAATGCATGAGCTTTTGTGGGAGAATATCCCACTTCATCAGACGCTTTGAAGAGGGAGAACTTACAGAACTGGATGAAAATAAATGCAGGGGAGCATAAGACATGGGATCAGGTCATACTGCAACAGCAAATCAGAGCATTTGTAAGGATTCAGACCTTAGGAAACAGCATGACAGAAGGAGGGTGAAGTCAAATTACCTGTTATAATGTGAAAAGAATCCATAGTCACTATTCAGCCCTGCTTTCACACAATTTAATTTGCATATTAATTTGATTTCCAGCTGTTTCTCTTTGAAGTCTTGATGTCCCATTGATTTTCTTGACGACCATCGTTAACAAGTAATCAATGGAGTGATTAGGAAGATGGAAGTGCTCAGCAACTGTTTTGTTGGGTTTTTTTGTGTGTATTATGATTTCTGATATCAGTTTTATGAGCATTTAGTCTTCTGCATAGGATCTGTCCTATTTGTCCAATGTATAAGGCATGGGGGCATTTCTGGCACATGACGGCATAAATCACATTAGTGGATGAGCAGGTGAAGGACCCTTTGATGGAGTAGCTGGCTTGATTAGGTCCTATGATGGTGTCTTTTGTGCAGATATGTGGACAGAGTTGGCAGTGTGGTTTGTTGCAGGGGTGTGTGCCTGCTTTAATGCTTCTGTTGTTAGGTCTGTAGTTGCTGGTCAGTATCTGTTTAAGGTTCAGGGGTTGTCTGTAGGCAAGGAGAGGTCTGTCTCCCAAGCCTAGAGAGAGTGAGGAATCATCTTTTAAAATAGGCTGTAGGTGCTTAATGATCTGTTGTAGAGGTCTGACTTGAGGGTTGTATGTGGTGACCAGTGGCATTCTATTGTTTTCTTTTTTGGGCCTTTCCTGTAGTAGTTGACTGTGGGGTACCCGTCTGGCCCTGTCAATCCGTTTCTTTACTTCTCCAGGTGGGTACCATAGTTTTAAGAAAGCTTGATAGAGATCCTGAAGATGTCTGTCTCTGTCTGAGGGATCAGAGCAGATGCGGTTATATCTTAGGGCTTGGCTGTATACAATGGATTGTGTGGTGTGTTTAGGATGGAAGCTTGAGGGATGTAGATAACTATACCAATAAACAGGTTCCCGGTATAGAGTGGTGTTGATGTTGATAGAGTGGTGTAGTAGGAGAAAGTAAAAGGTTAAGAAAGATAAGTAGAAGCGTCTAGGTATTGGCTCGAGGCCTAACGAAGCAATTCAAGAAAGTAGGCCTGAATGGCATGCACACTGGGCATGAATTGAAGGAACCACGATAACCTCATCAAAATTGGCACGAAATAAGCTGAAACTGCAATAATATGGATAAAGATGAGAATGTACTTGGAGAGAATGTACTTGGAGAAAAGTGGTGTTAGCCTGCTTTCATGCCAAAAGAGATAAGAAGGTATGCTGTGCCTTAGTGACCTGTGCAAAGGAGAGGTTTGGCTAAATCATGACACCTTAATGGATGGTGATGCCCAGGGACCTATCAAATCAAGGGTGACATCAAGAAAGGGGTATGCGGACCAATCAAGGTAAATCTGGATCCCAAAGGGGGTTGAGTCAGTAGGTCCAAATAGAGTATAAAAATAACAGCCCCAGAGCCCAAACTTCGTGCAGCCAATTGGGTGACAGCCATTCCTGCTGTCAGTTGAGCTGTTCCATTGCACTGACAGCTGCCAACAAATCTGCTGATATGGATTGTTTGCCATAGTGCTACGTTGCAATAAAGCCTAGCCTGGCACCTTTGTTTCTACAAAGATCTGTGGTTGTGTTGGTTTCCTCGATCATGAGTGTTGCCTCAGTTTACTCACGCATGCATTCATACACTGATATCAGCACCGGACACAAAATGACACTGATAAAAACACATCTTGCCTGGCGTACCTGACCACACTCCGCCCGACATACCACAGTGTCCATTCCTAATTTGTACTGTAGTGTCCAGAAAGTGGGTCTCCTGTGTGGAGTGTTCCAGGCTCAATTTGATTGTGGGATGGAAATTGTTGAAATGAGCAGCGCTCGAAAAAGAACGGTGGGTTACCGATGTAACTGTCCTTCTTCGGGATGGGCTGCTCACATACATTCAGATCCTTCCCACCATCTCCACTATCTGAGTTGGCAAAAAGAAGGGATTGGGATGGTGAGAGTCAGGGTCGCAGCACAGAGGGGGTATTGGCTGCTGACCCTGACCTGACAGCCTAGGGCTAAAAGACTTTCTGGATCACCATGCACTATGGCACGTAGACACCTATAACTGAATGTATGTGAGCAGCCCTTCTTGAAGAAGGACAGTTACATTGGTAACCCACCGTTCCAGGCATCAGCACTCAGGATTCAATCCAGACTCACAAAGGACTTTCTCTTGGATTTGGGTAAAGGTTTTTTATAAGGACTCATTTAAGTGGCCAGTACACATTCCTGGCTGGGGGGTAATGGTTCAAGGAAGCTCACAATACAATCAGGCAGATTCAGTATTTTGGATATCAATTATCATGTCTATGACTAAAACAGTCTGATAATTTCTGAGCTTGTTCATTTTGGTGTGAGATCCCCATCATGCAATGCTCTCCTGCTTCTTCAAACCCAGAGTCCAGTGTGGTTCCTGCTTCTTCAATCCCAGGGTTCAGTGCAGTTCTTGCTTTGGAGCTTGGTTCTCCATAGTCAATGCAAATGAAGCTCCATTTACTGTGCTGATGGCTTTGGATATGGGTAGATAAGGATGTCTTCCACTGCCTTTTCACTGTTTTTGGCTTCCAGTTCAAGCAGAGGTGGGGGGGGGGTGGAGGCAAAGGCTGGATACTGTGCTCTGATTCCTTAAGAACACAGAGCTAACAAGTAACAAGTCCAGCCCAGCGAACAGAAGAGGCAGTATGCGTCCACATAGGCATAGCCTGGGGCCCACTTGGACATTGCACCTGAGCTCTAATTATCCAGGAAAATATGTATTTAAGATTTTTGTCTCATATTTGACATCTATAGAGAGGTTTCCAGCTCCAGCTATTTACTGGCATCACATCTTTTCCCATGGAAGGGCAGTCACCTTTGTCTTAAATTTTATGTTGCATGTTTTTAGACGGTCCACAGCAGTAATCTAGGATAGGAAGTAAAGAATAATGTGCCCAATCTGAACTGCCAGCAGGGTCAGATTTCCTATTAGGCACAGGAGGCCCATGTATAAGGTGTCAGTGTCCTAAGGGCACCTAAACAGTAGCTGATTGCCACATGGGACACACAAGTGTCCACACAATTGCTTGAACATTGACTCTACATCTTTCTTCTCCTTATCCCTCCCAAAGCCACACCACCCTGCTCCTCCTATTCCTCATGAGACCCCATCCGCTGGCCAAGCTGGAAGCCAGATGGAAAGCATATTTCCCCCACCTGGAGCTGGCTGAGCCAGTCACCCCAGACCCTCTCCCCAACACCCCACAGGCACAGCAGGCTTGCCAGCTCCTCTGTAGTCCCCTCAGCATTGAAAAACAAAGGTCAGCTGTAGTCAGGAAAGGCAATGAAAATGCTGTGTCTAGATGAATGCAAGTTGTAAATCCAACCCTGACTGCAGGAAGAATTTAGGGAGGGAAATCTAATCACCTAAATTGGAATTGTGCCAGAATTCCATTTCCAACATGTGTGCTTGTCCAAAAAAAGAGTTACAGGAACCTTTACTGATCAACACCGCCATTTTTCTTCACATCAAGACAGCACCCTGCTGTAGTTTAGTGCCCTCTCCCACCATGCAGTGGGAATTACTTCAGCTGACTTAGAGAGAAGAACATATTGCTCACTTGGACCTGGCTTAAAGTCTAAAGACTATGAGCTGACTTAGCAGGAAGAACTTCACTGATAGTCCCATTTCTCGTTATCCTCAATGTTTCCTTGAAAGGCTTGAGCACTATGTAGCTGTGATCCAGACTTGATCCCTCCCAGATCACAGACCTCAGTATCATGGATGTGGGCAAGAGTTGATTATTTTTGCCCTCTTTTGTATACCTCCATCCCATTTCCTCATAATCATTTCTAGTCACAGCTAGGGTGGTTCTCCAAACTTTCTATTCTCTGCTGCTGAGAAAGACTGCCAATGCCACTTTACCTGTTTTGATGCCTTCTCCGGATATCTTCTACCCTGTTACAGAGTGCCGTTTGAGACACAAGAGGAGGCATTGGAATAAAGAGGAAGCTCTCTCTCTAGTGGTTAGGCACCAGTCTTTGGGTATGTCTAAGCTGGAGGCTCTGTTAAATCGACTTAACAGGGTCTTCTTTAAGTTGACCTTGTTAAGTCGACTTAGAGAGTCCACACTGAAAACTCCTGTTGACTGCTTGTGTCCACACTGGCAGGTGCTAGGCTGATGGATGAGTGGTGCGTTGTAGGTAGCTGTCCCACACTGTACCAGAGAAGTGACTCCTGGAGGCCAATTAGGTCAGCTTAAGGCTTCCCCCCTCTACAGTGGCTTAAGTCTCATAGGCTCTAAGGTCAGAAGGAACCAATATGATCATCTAATCTGACCTCCTGCACACTGCAGGCCACAAAAACCTCACCCACCCATTCCTACAATGAACCTCAAACCCATAAGTGAGCTATTAAAGTCCTCAAAGCATGATTTAAAGACTTTAATACAGAGAATCAACCACCAAGTGAGCCATGCCCAGTGCTACAGAGGAAGGCAAAAAAACCCCCAGTGCCCAAGCCAATCTGCCCTGGGGGAAAATTCCTTCCCGACCCCAAATATGGTGATCAGTTAAATCCCGAGCATGAGGGCAAGTCCACAACAGCCAGTCAAGAAGAACTTCTCTGTAATAACTCAGAACCCAGTTGATCCAATGCCCCTTCCCAGGTCACTATCATACCCATCACCAGTAGTAAAAGACAGACAATGGCCAACCTACACTGTCCATCATATCATTTTCAAAAGGATAGCCGTGTTAGTCTAGTCCAGTAAAAAAACAACAAGGAGTTGTGTGGCACTTTAAGACTAACAGATTTATTTTTTGCATGAGCTTTCATGGGAGAAGAACTTATCAACTTCTGTTTCGAAGGCACCTAAGGTTTTTGCCCCCACCACTTCCCTTGGTAGACTATTCTAGAACTTTACTCCTCTGATGGTTAGGAATTTGCATCTAATTTCAAGCCTAAATTTTCTGAAGGACAGCTTGTATCCATTTGTTCTTGTGTCCACATTAGCGCTGTATTCAAATAATTCCCCTCCCTCCCTTGCATTGATCCCTCTAATGTATTTATAAAGAGCAATCATATCTCCTCTCAGCCTACTTTTGCTCAGACTAAACAAACCAAGTTCTTTAAGTCATCTCTCATAGGAAAGATTTTCCATTCCACGAATCATCCTTGTAGCCCTTCTTTGCACCTGTTCCAGTTTGACTTCATCTTTCTTAAACATGGGTGACCAGAACTGTACACAATACTCCAAGTGAGGTTGCACCAGCGCCTTGTATAATGGTACTAACACCTCCCTATCTCTACTGGAAATACCCCTTCTGATACACCCCAGGACCACATTAGCTTTTTCACTGCCACATCGTATTGGCTACTCATTGTCATTCTGTGATCAACCAGTACGCCCAAGTCCTTCCCCTCCCCCGTCACTTCCAGCTAATGCATTCCCAACTTATAAGAAAAATTCCTGTTATTTGTCCCTAAGTGCATGACCTTGCACTTCCCATTGTTGAATTTCATCCTATTTCTAATGCTCCACTTTACAAGGTCATCCAAATCATTCTGCATGCCATCCCGATCCTCCTCCATATTGGCAATACCTCCCAGCTTCGTGTCGTCTGAAAACTTAACTAGCACATTCCCACTTTTTGTGCCAAGGTCAGTAATGAAAATGTTGAATAAGACGGGTCCCAGGACAGATCCTTGGAGAACTCCACTAGTAACCTCCTTCCAACTAGGCAGTTCACCTTTCACTGTGACCCTCTGTAGTCTCCCCTTTAACCAGTTCTTTATCCACCTTTCTATTTTCATATTAATCCCCATCTCCCCAATTTAACTAATAATTCCCTGTGTGGAACTGTATCAAATGCCTTGCTGAAATCTAAGTAAATTAGGTCCACCGCATTCCCTTTATCCAGAAAATCTGTTATCTTCTCAAAAAAGGAGATCAGGTTGGTCAGGCATGTTCTACCTTTTGTAAAGCCATGTTGTATTTTATCACAGTTACCATTTTCCCCAATATACGTAAGTACTTTCTCCTTCAAAATTTTCTCCAAGACCTTGCATACTGCTGAAGTCAAACTGACAGGCCTATTGTTACCTGGATCACTTTTACTCCCTTTCTTGAAAATAGGGACTACATTAGCAATTCTCCAGTCATAAGCTACAACCCCTGTGTTCACTGATACTTTAAAAATCCTTGCTAAAGGGCTGGCGATTTCATGTGCAAGCTCCTTCAATATTCTTGAATGAAGATTATCTGGACCCCGTGATTTAGTTGACTTAAGCATCAAGTTGATCTTAAGAGGTGGTGTTATTAAGTCGCTTAAGGAAGCACTTAAGTCAATTTAATAAAAGCCCAGTGTAGCTGCAGGAGTTCGTAGGTCAGCTTAACCTTCCTTAAGTCAACCAAAGGTTCCAATGTAGACATACCCTATGACCCAGGAGATAGTAATTCAGTTTCCTGCTCCACCACAGACTACATATGACTTTCGGTGAAGTTCTGATCCCAGTGGAGTTAATGACAAAAAGCCCCTTGACTTCATTCAGTGGGGCTAGTACAGGAGTGACCAAACTTATGGAACTCAAGATTCACAGAAGTTGATTATTAAACTTTCAAGAGCCCCAATAAGTCATATAGCCATATTTTACCTATTCCAAAATTACAAAGTTTAAAATTCATTGGACACTTTAATTTTATCGTAAAAAGAGGGCAAATATTGATCCTACTAATGTCAGATTCTAATAATTACTTAAGGTTACCATGAAAGACTAGGCCTATCTATACAGTAAAAACTTAGCTTCTCCCTGCTGTGCCAACCAAGCCACACTTCTCCCACTATCCTGACCATGCCATCACTTCTTACTGCCATCTCAACCCCCTCCCTAACCCGCAGGCCCTGATGCTAGCTCCCCCAGGCCAGTCTTCCTTCCCCAGGGCCCTCTTACCTGGCCACTCCAGTGGCTAGGCACAAGTTGGGGCTCCCCCCAGAGCATGCTCAGAGCAGGAGATTTAAAACTCCTAGGCTGGGGCTACTTTCCTTTCGCTTTCTTCTGGCACATTTTTTCATTCAAGAGCCACATGTGGCTCCTGAGCCGCAGTTTGGCCATGCCTGGGCTAGTACTTCCAGTTTTGTGTCTTTACAATCTGTAATGGGAGGAAAACAGCACTTCCCTCCTCCTAGGGGTAGTGCGAGGATAAACACACCAAAGCTTGTGACAGACTCTGATACCACTAAGTAATAAGGCCCGTATACTAATTTTTTTTTAAATCTTTGCAGCCCTAAATTTAAAATCAGGTTATTAGTGAGAGGAGATTTATTTCTCATCTCTGTCTTCCTGTTGTTCTTGCCCCTACTCAACAGAGGCCCGTGGCTGTTGCAAGTCAGGAGTGAAGTGTGCTGCTAGCAGAACTTGGGGGAAGCCTACACATTGCTGGCTTGCACTGTGCTTGGCACTGGCCAGCACAATGAATTCTTCACTTGCATAAGCACTGACTTCACTCACAAACTTGGGGTAAGGGGAGATAAGCAAGGGGATATTAATCTGGAAAAGATTCCCAGCATTTACAGCTGTACCTTACACCGGAGCAGATGAGCTCTGTCAATGAGGATCAGTACATTTATTCACCAACCGACCCAGCTACTACAGGCCTATTGGGTTACATGGATCATCGTTCACATCATGCTCCTCATCAGTACCCAGCCCAAGCCAAGAAAGCTAAGGATCCAACCAGCGGACAAAATCTGGTAATGAATCTTCTTGTCATGTGTCATATGAGGCACCTTATGCATAGGCTAAGAAGAATTGACTAATACAAAGCAACTGAGAAAGCTGCACAAGAGAATGCTTTTCTTTTTCCTTTTTCTCTTCTTTTGTTTCAGTACTTCTCTTTCTTCTTACCTAAGCAGAGGTGCCAAAGGCTACATGAACTATTCACGGTGACATTTTTAAAAGCTTAAGGGCTTTGCACTGTTTAAATTTAATGAAATTAGGTGGGACAGAGGGAGGAGGCTTAAAACTATCTGACCCTCCTCCCTCAAGTTTGTTTGTTTGTTTGTTTTTAAATTATTTCTTTTCTTTTCTTTTAATCAAAAAGCCCTCAAAATCTCAAAATGTGTCATTTGGAAATTTTAAAGTTCACTGAGGTTTTGGTTTTTTTTTTTTCATCAGATCATAAAATATCACAAAGCACAACAACACAAAGCAAAGCCAACAACACAAAACAAAGCCACCTCCAGTTCAGGAAAATGCCAGAGGCCTGCAATACACAGATTTGGGGCTCATAATAAAAGTGCCAGTGCTGCTCCCATGCCTGGATTTTTTTTTTTTTGGTTCCTTTTTCCAAAGAGGCAAGTATGTTAGTCTCGTTCAACAAAACAAACAAGGAGTCCTGTAGCACTTAAAGACTAACAGATTTATTTCCTGCATGAGCTTTTGTGGGAGAAAATCCCACTTCACCAGACACTTTGAAGGTGAGGGATCTTACAGAATGGGGCGAAATAAATGCAGAAAAGTGTAAGTCATGGGATCAGGTCCCGCTATAACAGAAAATCAATGCAGTTGTTAAGATTCAAACACTAGGGAACAGCAAATAGAGAAAGATCAGATCACATCACCTGTTGTAAAAAGAAAAAAATCCAAAGTCCCTATTGAGCCCTGAAGGAATACAGTCAAATTTGCAAATAAATTCAAGCCCTGCAGCTTCTCTTTGAAGCTTTGATATGGTTTTCATTCATCTGAGCACAGCAAATAGTAAATTGTCAAAGGAGTGATCAGGAAGATTGAAATGCTGACCCACTGGTTTTAGAATGTTGTGATTTCCGGTGTCAGATTTGTGCCCATTTATTCTTTTACACAGAGACCGTCCTGTTTGTTCAATATACAAGGCAGAGGGGCATTTCTGGCACATGATGGTGTAAATCACATTGATGGATGAGCAAGTGAATGAGTCTTTGATGGTGTTACTGGTTTTATCAGGTCCTGTAATAGTGTCTTTTGTGCAGATATGTGTTCCTTCTGCCACTGAGAACCTGTTTTCAAGACTAGTCATGTTCCCTCAGGTGTTTGGATTTTTCAGGAAGCACCATATCTAATGAAGGAAAAGGATCTGATGTCAGGAGGCACAAACATTGAGTAGCTGAGAAATATGGAGCAAGTGGAAATCTTTGCTGACACACCTCTTCTTTTCAATACATTGCCTGTTTTAGCCTGTGTAACTGAGTTCTCTCCTGCCAGACAAATGAAAGAGGAAGAGTACATCTGATGCACATGGTGTGGAATGTTCAGAACATCAAGAGCAGGGTGAGGCAGATTCACTGGAAGTGACCACAGAGCCAATCAAATAAAATGACTTAAGGAGGCATGGCACAAGAAGATGCACTGACTCTTAGAGCTCCCTCCTCTGTGTGTTACACAACTGAACAGAATGGTAGGAAGTAGTGAAATGATGGCAGGGGTGAATGGCACTAGGGTGGCCCCAGGAGATGGGAAGGGAAGTTAGATTAAAAACAATTAACTCCCTTCAGGTTCCTCAGGCCTATTTCACAGCCAATTATGTGTTGTTGACATGTGAAGCAGCTAGTGTGGTACCACCCCTTTAACCAACTCAGTGGGTACGTGCGGTTTCCCATTCCCTGAGCAAACAGCTGGCAAGACATGTGCCATCAGTCACTGGATGTGTTTCAGCTCATTTCCTCACAAGCCTGTTATAAGTCATGTTACCATTTTACTCCTCAGACCCACACTAAACCAGAGCATACTAGAACAACCACCTTCCCCACTTTGCCATGGATCCCTGCCCCTCAGCACCTCTGAAATCTAAGTTCATGATCACCATTTCTGGGCAACTGCATTTGTATTTCTCCCTCGCCGTCCAGCAAGGGCACCTCTTTTAGGCTTTCAGTTCCCAGCTGTCACTACTTGTAAGCAAAGACTCACTTCTCTCTCTCGACTAAGGTTTTTCCAGCTGCACAGTTTCCTGCCTACATTGTGAATTCCCCAGCAAGCCAGGCCAGCCTCTGCCCTTTGCTTCCTCTCCAGGGGCTACAGATGCTACCTGTCCACAGTAACAATGTTACCAGTGATTACCCCAACACTAACAAGGGCTCTGGCAGGAGTTAATTCTCCTTCGAGCACTGCTCACATCATTCAGTTACAGGTGTCTACGTGCCGCAGTGCACGATAGCTCAGAAAGTCTTTAGCGTTAGCCTGTCAGGTCAGGGCGCACAGCCAACGCCCCCTCCACGTTGCGACCGCGGCTATATAGGTGACCATGACCCAGATCCTCCCAGTTCCCTTTTCTGCCATCAGCGTCGGTTTTGGATCAGCATAATCTTGCAAAACTCAAGCGCCTGTCTTTCGCGCAAAATTTGAGATGCCCGGTTTCAAACAGTGCTTAGGATGCTGCAAGGCTTTTCTGATGGACGACCCGCACGAGAAATGTCTCCCTTGCCTGGGTGAGTCCCGCATCGCAGCAGAGTGCTCTATTTGCCGGTCCTTCAAGTGGAGGATTTGGCTGGAAAGGGAGCGCCGCCTCCTCTTGATCTCAGGGAGTGGAGCCACCACCGCTGAGACCAGCCGAGCCACTAGTGCCCCGCTGGATCCCCAATTGGCCTAGGCGCAGGACTCCCGCCAATCATCAGTACCAGGCTCGAAATCTCGACCCACTATGGTACCGCCTCGGCACTGACCTTGCTGGTCACCGGGTAGCCTCTCAGCTGCCCCAAGAAGGGCACCAGCATGGGCAACCCCAACGACCCATCACGGGCACTCAAATCCGGCCCCAGTGCAGAAGATGAAGGAAAGAACCAAAGCAGCGCCGTCTGTATTGGCACCGCAGGGCCTGGTACCACCCCCCATGGTACCGCCAGCATGCCCGGTACCACTGGACCTGGCACCATTACCAGTACCGCCACTTCCAGTGCCATCATCTCTGGTACTGCCAAACCCAGTACCGCCAATCACAATGTCAATACCAGTACTGGCACATAGCTCTACACCCTTCTTCAACCCAGTACTGACAACCAGCCCAACACCGGGTCCGAGCATGGCACCTCCCAGCCCTCCTCCGCTACCACAGTCTGGTACAAAGGAGGAAGAGACTCCGCTCCATCGCTCCTCTGAAGAGCTTTCAGTACCGGGCTCCCAGACATTGGGGGGAAGGTCCTCCAGATCATCCTCCGAGGATCCCTCCCTTCCTTCCCCCCCAGGAGGAGCAAACGAGGAAGAGACTTCGAAAGAGCTCCATATCTGCGAATGTGAGGAGGCTGTGGCCACAGGGACAAGACTCCACTCCCCCCAGGACACCCACACCTCTAGCGAGATCCCCTCACAATGGGTGGACTCTCGATTGGCTGAACGCAAAAACAGATGATGTCTCCTCTCGTTACACTTGGTCACCACTGCCAAAGTCCTCGGACTTTTCTGACGACGAACCTGACCCAGACTCTACACAATGTAGTAGGTCTCGGGCCCAATCCTCCTCTTCACCTGATGAGCGCCTAATTGACATGACCGCCGACCGTGAGGGAAACCCTCATGTCGAGCAGGACCTCCTCCGCCACATGGCAGCGAACCTAAACTTGAAGTTGGGGGTGATCCAAGAGGAAGATGACTCTCTCTTCGATGCATGCCGTAGAGCCCCTCCGGCTAAAGTTGCGATCCCCTTGCATTCAGGGGTATTCCATATTGTCCAGGAATGCTGGCAAATGCCTTCTTCGATCCCGCCAGTGTCCAAAGTGGCGGACAAGAAATACTATGTCTCCCCAGAAGGGTTCTCCTTCCTGTTCCCTCATCCCACACCAGGATCCCTGGTGGTTAATGCAGTAAACCAAAGGGAGAGACAGGGCCAGCCGAACTCCACGCCCGAGAACAGAGGCAAAGAAGCTCAACCTCCTGGGGAGGAAGGTTTACTCCCTTGCTGCCCTCCAACTGCGTATCTCCAACCACTCAGCCTTGATGACACGCTACATCTTCAACCTGTGGGACGCCATGCAAAACCTTTGCATGGCCGTCTCCGAGGAGCACCTGAGAGACTTTGAGGCAATGCTGAAGGAAGGAGAAAGGGCATCCAGGGATGCCCAAGCAGCAACCTGGGATGCAGTGGATACAGCGGCCCAAAAGATGGCCTCCACAGTCATCATGCGTCAGTTGGCCTGGCTCCAAGGCTCTGGCCTGTCCACAAAGATGCAGCAGATTATTCAGGACCTCCCCTTTGAGGGCCCTGACCTCTTTGCCTCTTCCACAGACATGAAGCTGCACGGCATGAAAGACTAGAGGGCCGTGCTCCAATCCCTTGGGATATATACTCCACAACTGCCCAGGCGCTCATCGAGACCACATCAGCAACTCCAACAGCAGTTACAGCAACTAAAGCAGCAGCTGCAACTGCAGAGTCAGTTTCCAAGATCCTTCCAGTTTCCCCAATGTCATCCTGTGGACCTGGACAAGGACAAGAACCGATCAGGTAAAGAGGGGAAACTCAGTACTTCGCAGTCTGGACGGTGCAGAGAGGGTTCTGACTGCTCATCTGGCCATAAACAGCATTTTTGACAGTCACCTCGAGGACAGCGCTCCAAAGCCCCTGTTCTCCCCCCACCGCCTCCACCACTTCGGCCCCCGGTGGACCCGCATCACATCAGACCAGTGGGTTCTCAACACAGTGGCACGAGGATACTGTATCCAGTTCCTTTCAATTCCTCGGGACAGGAAACCACCCCCTCGTATAACACCACAGAATCCGGAACTGCTGGACAGGCTCGAGGCTGAATGCCTAAAGCTACTCTCCCTTGGGGCCATAGAAAAGGTTCCCAAGCAGGAGCATGGCAAAGGATTCTACCCCCGCTACTTCCTGATCCCCAAACCCAGCGGGGACCTGCGGCCTATTCTAGACCTCAGAGCACTCAACAAATACATAAAGAGAATAAAGTTCCGCATGGTTTCCCTACCCTAGATTGTTCCCTCCCTGTCCCCAGGAGACTGGGTTGCAGCCCTTGATCTAAAGGACGTTTATTTCCACATAGCCATCTGACCCCCCTCACAGACGTTTTCTCAGGTTCGTGGTGGCACAAAACCACTACCAGTTCACCACCCTCCCCTTCGGGCTATCACTAGCTCCCAGGATGTTCACAAAATGTGTGGCACCGGTCGCAGTGTTTCTACACAGGAGGGGGATAAGAATCTACCCCTACCTAGGCAATTGGCTCATAGTGGGCAAGTCAAGTCGACAAGTGCAAAACCACGTCAACCTGGTAATGAAACTGTGCAAGTTCCTTTGCTTCCATATAAACTCAAAGAAGTCCAAGCTTTGCCCCACTCAGGACATAGAATTCATTGGGGGCACGTTTAAACGCTTGACAGGGCACAGCGTCCTTGCCCCTGTCAAGATTTCGGTCCATTTGTACCATCATCACAGAACTGCAGGAGTCTGGGTTGCCCACAGCGGGCCAGTGCATGCAGCTCTTGAGACACATGGCGGCTGCCACTTTGGTAATCTGAACAGCTCGCCTGCGGATGAGACCTTTCCAACTCTGGTTTGCCACGAGGTTCCTGCCATGGAGAGACCGTCTGGACAAGGTACTCTCAGTGCCCCAGTATGCCCTGGAGTCCCTCCAAATTTGGAAGGACCCCTCACTTCACGATGGGAGGT
The DNA here is from genome assembly GCA_007922195.1 of Podocnemis expansa. NCBI lineage: Eukaryota > Metazoa > Chordata > Testudines > Podocnemididae > Podocnemis > Podocnemis expansa. The sequence goes on from ML681978.1 coordinate 1,697,117, forward strand.
ATCCCGTTCAGGGAGTCCAAGCCCTCATGACCCTGATAACGGATGCTTCGGACTCAGTTTGGGAAGCCCACCTATCTGGGGGCCTCTCCACTCAGGGTGTTTGGAACCCTGCGGCCAGACTCCTCCACTTAAATGTGAAGGAGCTCCAGGCTATCAGATAGGCCTGCATGACCTTCCTCAGCCAGATCCGCGGCAAGATGGTCCAGGTCCTCACAGACAATGCACCAGCTGTGTTTCATATGAACTGGCGGGGGGGGGGCACTCCCTGGCTCTATATGAAGAAGCGAGGAAGCTGTGGCAATTAGCAATAGATCATCACTTTACGCCAACTGCTTCCCACCTGCCCAGGGTAGACAATGGCTTAGTGAACTCACTCAGCAGGAAACCCCTTGCGAACCACAAGTGGTCCCTTTACAGTGAGGTATTCTCCCTCCTGATAAACAGATGGGGAACCCCCAGATGGACCTGTTTGCCAGGGCACAAAATCGCAAATGTCCCCAATTTTGTTCCCTTCAGGATCAGAAGGAAGGTTCTCTCAGCGCTGCCTTCCTCCTCAGTTGGTCAGGGGCTCTGATGTACGCCTTCCCACCAATTCCCCTTATCCACAGGGTACTATTGAAGGTCCTTGCAGACAAGGCACACATCATCCTGGTAGCTCCGGACTGGCCCAGACAACTCTGGTTCCCTCTCCTGCAGGACATGTCCGTGAGGACCCCGCTCCACCTCCCACACTGGGCGGACCTCCTAACGCAGGACTCGGGTCACCTTCGGCACTCAAACCCAGGCCTCCTGCACCTGACAGCCTGGATGTTCTCTGGCTCAGCGAGCAAGAGAGATGCTGCTCGGATATGGTTAACAAGGTCCTAGTTAGTAGTAGAAAACCCTCCACCAGGTCCATGTACATGGTGAAATGGAGGCACTTTTCTCCGTGGTGCCATGACAAGGACATAGACACTATCTCTGCACCAATACAGGCGACTTTAGACTACCTGCTAGATTTAAGAGAAAATGGCCTATCCCTGTCCTCGTTAAAAGTCCACCTGGCCGCAATTTTGGCCTTTCACCAAAGACTTGACAGGGCCCCACTCTTTTCACACCCCATCTCTTATAAGTTCCTGAAAGGGGTAGAAAAGCTTTTTCCCCACCCCCTGTAAACCCACCACTCAGTGGGATCTGAACATTGTGCTACAGGCTTTGACAGAGCTGCCCTATGAACGCTTGGACTCAGCTACTTTGCTTGTGCTGTCCTGGAAGGTGGCTTTGCTGGTAGCAATCACCTCGGCTAGAAGGGTTTCAGAGCTACAAGCCCTTTCCTCTGAACCCCCATGTATGGTTTTCTTTCCAGACAAGGTGGTCCTCCATCACCACCCCTCCTTTCTATCCAAGGTGGCCACCCCCTTCCACATGAATCAAGAAATCTGCCTGCTGGTTTTCTATCCCGACCCCCAGGTGACAGAAAACCAGAGATGGTGGCACACCTTGGATGTGAAGAGAGCGCTCCTAATTTATATCAAGCACACACGATCTTTCCGCAAGACCTCTCAGTTGTTTGTGGCGATCGCTGAATGCATGAGAGGCTCCCAAGTGTCCTCTCAGTGCATCTCCAAATGGATTGTAAACTGCATCAAAGACTGCTATGGAAGGTTAAACACGCCTGTCCCAGGGAGTGTGAGAGCCCACTCTACCAGAGCTCAGGCGTCTTCCACAGCCTTCTTCGCCAAGGTCCTGATCCAAGAGATCTGCAGGGCCACTACATGGTCATCGAAACATACCTTCACGACACACTACACCATTGCCCAACAGGCTAGTGATGATGCCGCTGTAGGCAGAGCTGTACTCAGCATGGGTAGACTGTAACTCCTTCCACCATCCTCGGGTACAGCTAGCAGTCACCTGTAACTGATGTGAGCAGCACTTGAAGGAGAACGGTTGATTACTTACCAATAACCATCCTTCTTCGAGATGGGCCGCTCACATACATTCGGGTCCCTCTCACCATCCCTGCTAATGGAGTTGGCAAAGGTATCCGGGACTGGGAGGGTCAGGATCACGGTCACCTATATAGCGGCAGTCGCGGAGTGGAGGGGGCATTGGCCGTGCGCCCTGACCTGACAGGCTAACACTAAAGACTTTCCAAGCTACCATGCACTGTGGCACTTGGACACTTGTAACTGAATGCATGTGAGCAGCCCATCTCGAAGAAGGACAGTTACTGGTAAGTAACCAGCCATTCAAACCTCACCAAAGGGTCTTCCATGGTTATACATTTTTAACAGCATTAGATCAGAATAAGCACCCACATGCATAGATTAGTCCTTCCTTTATATACGACTTGGAACCTTTGATTGGGATGGAAAAACCCCATGCACAGCTACAGGCTGGGGAACATTCAGCTAAATAGCAGCAGTATAGAAAAGGACCTGGGGGTCATGGTGGATGGGAAGCTAGATATGAGTCAGCAGTGTGCTCTTGCTGCCAAAAAGGCCAATGGCATACTGGGCTGCATCAGAAGAAGTGTTACCAGCAGATCAAGGGATGTGATCATTCCCCTCTATTCTGCACTGGTGAGGCCACATCTAGAATACTGTGTTCAGTTTTGGGCTCCCCACTACAAAAAGGACAGGGACATGCTAGAGCGAGTTCAGAGGAGGGCAACCAAAATGATTAAAGGGCTGGAGCACAAGCCCTATGAGGAAAGACTGAAAGCATTAGGCTTATTTAGTCTGCAGAAGAGAAGATTGAGGGGGGATTTGATAGCAACCTTCAACTACTTGAAGGGATGCTCTAAGGAAGATGGAGCTCGACTGTTCTCAGTAGTAACAGAGGACAGAATGAGGACCAATGGTCTCAAGTTGCGGTTAGGGAGGTCGAGGCTGGATATTAGAAAAACTTTTTTACTAGGCGAGTGGTGAAGCATTGGAATGAGTTGCCAAGGGAGGTGGTGGAATCTCTCTCTTTTGAAGGTGTTTAAGGCCTGGCTGGACAAAACCATGACTGGGATGGTTTAGTGGGAGTGGCCCTGCTTCTGGCAGGGGGTTGGACTAGATGACCTATGAGGTGCCTTCCAACCCTATGATTCTATGATTGTCAGTGTGTGGGAACAGGTAATTGGCAGGCAATGATCCCCTCCTCAGGATACAACTTCAGAAAGTTTGCATAATGGGAAGAGAGTGGTGAGGAATTAGCATTTCCCTCCCCCTCAATATTTCCAAGGAAACCCACTTTAAACATATTGTCTCAGAAGACCATTCTCGTCTGTCATACTGTTCAAGAGAGTCCTTTGATCATCCAGGCCCACAGTCATACAGAACATTTTCATTTAATACAATGGAATCCAAAGATACTTAAAATGAATTTGTAAGGTTTTTGAAGGATATGTAGGAAATTGCTACATCTGACATATTAGGGAAGTTGTATTCCATCATTGACAAAGATGGTCTGGATCAGCGGTTTTCAACCTTTGGCAGGTTGTGACACACTTGGTGGCATATCACGACCCTCAGCACACACCAGCCCACCTCCCCCAGGCCAAATTCAACCATTTCCCCACGACACATTTACCACTGTGTGGTGACATGGTAATGTGTCCCATCCCAGTGGCTGAGAACTGCTGGTCTAGATAATAGCCCTGCCTTAACTGCATGGGACTAGACTAGATGACCTCTCAGGTCCCTTCCAGTCCTACGAGTCTATGATTCTAACATTTAATATCATGACTCATTGCAATATTCACAAGGTGGCAGGTCAGCATCATCCCTTTTTTAAAGAAGATGAAAATGAGTCAATAAGAGGGAAGTTTTAAATGAGTGGCCCAAAGCCATACAGCTTGTGCGTGGCAGGAACAGATCTCAGTTCTCCTGCTTTCCAGGCCACTGATGTCATCATGAGGCCACCTCCCCACATTTGATAGGAAGGAAACTGACCACATCTTGTCAGATCTTCTACCTCCAGTGGTCGAAGCATCAACAGCTCCAGCAGAGAAAAAGAAAGGCTTTTAGGATTGACTAGGATTTCCAAAAGCCAACTCGGTTCCATTGAAGTCAGTTGGAAGTCTCCTACTGACATCAAAGGAGCTCTAGAGCAACACAGTTCTTTTGAAAACCCCACTCTTTAAGCTTCCCAAGCCTCTGTTACAGGGGTCCCAAGGATTTAGACCCTACTTTTTCCCTCATCCTGGAATGCATTTGTTGTGTAGAAGTTTTCTAATAATTTTTCCACCACCAGAAAGCAATGGAGCCTCGACAACCAACTCCAAGTTTTCTGAAATGAAAAACAAAGATGCATGGATTCATCCTTAACCACCACCATCCCACACACAGGGTTAGCCATCCCCAGTGCTGTACCATTCTTGCAAAGCATTCCCTCCATTTGTCATCAGTTTACACAAAGTGTGTAAAGGGTGAAAGTAAGTTGGAACAGCCCTGAACGCCGTTTCAGGGCCCACTATTTTTAGGGGCCAGCATTCCGGGGATCCTAAAAATAGAGCAACGCACCAGAATGCTGCATTCCAGTGTGTTCTGGCAGGCAGGGCAAGCAGTGCTATAAGCAGAGGCATGCCTGCCCTGCTCCAAAAAGTACCAGCCGGCTGCCCTTGTCTAAGTGCTGGCTAGCTCCCCTGCACATGCGCAGAACAGACTGCACTGCAGGTGGGAACCTATAGCACAGCCTGGAGGAGCTGGGGGAGTAACCGGCAATTCTCCCCCACCCCAACCCCCAAGAGTCTGCACACTGCTAGAGGCTGGGGTGAGTGAATGCAAGGCAGCAGGACTATGGTGGGGACAGACTTTTGGGGGACAGTAGCTGGAGTGGGGGGCAGGCTTTTGGGGGACAACAGATGGGAGCAGTATCTGGGGTGGGGGTCAGGCATTTGAGGGGAAGTAGCTGGGGTTGGGGTTTCAGGATTTATGGGGCAGTAGCTGGGCTGGGGAGGCAAGTGTTCGGGGGAGCAATAACTGGGATGGATGAAGAGAGCCCAGACAATATGGCAAGGGAGCTCAGAAATTTAAGAGGGTCCCAGGGCCCACCAAATTATACTTCAACCAATGACAACACCAAAAATCACCTACGGTGCCTCACATGAGACCCAAAGAAGATGGACCCCTGTCCCATGAAGCTTACAGGCTAAATGACAGACTTGACAGTTTAGTAAGGAAAGCATATAGCTAGAAGAAGAAGCAGGGGCAGAGGCTGACTGTGGATCATACTGTTAGGCAAATGTATGTCCCAGTGGGTGCACCATGAAGTGTTCTGACAGTGTAGTCTGCAGCTAGATGACTGCTCTGAGATTCAAGAGGCCTGGCTCTGTTCCTGGCCCTGCTGCAGTGGAGGGGCAGTGGATAAGTCTCTCTAGGTTTCTGTGAACTAGGGATAGGAGTCTCATCTCACCTCCTTTCCAGAGAACTTTTGAGATCTGCAGATAAAGAAATGCGCAATACATATTGTTCCAAGGTGGTCAGGGCAGCTTGACAAGCAAATTGTGGCAGGGTATAAGGAGTGGCATGGAAAAATCACCTAGTTAGAAAACAACTACAACTACGTCATCCCTTGTGCTGGTGCAGGGGAATTAGGCAATATTCTGTTGAGATCACCCATTGTCTCATGCAAACAGGAACAGAATGATGTTCCTTTGCTGAATGACTTCCATGCCCACAACAGCAACGCGTCATTCACAGGCAGCAGGGGGAGAAGGGGTGGCAATGGCAATCCTTCAGCAGTCATTCCTTCCAGGCGCAGTGCTAAGCCAGACTTCCTGGCAATCTTTCCAATTCTACGTGGTTGGCTCTATGAGGAAATTGACACTTCTGCATGCAGAGCAAGCTAAAACAATGTGCAAATGCTTCAGGAATGTAAATCATCCTGCTGGAAGAGAACATGGCGATAAACCAGAGACTAGCGTCCCACATTGAAAGTCTAGTTACTTCCAATGTGCCTAAGCAATGAGACAACAGAAGGGAAATGGACAGTGAAGGTTGGGGACAAGCAAGCCAGTGTTTTCACCCACTGTATTCTGCAGCACTGTTTATCTACCGTCCCCCTGCATTTCTCCTCCTAACACAAGTCTATGTTAGGTCACTATCTGCACCCCAGTCCCATAGACATCAGCACCTCAGAACCCTCCTATGTTTACCCTCTCAACAGAAACACTACCATGCCCCATAGTATTCTGCAGTGCTGTTTCTCTGTCATCTCCCTCTACACTCCTCCTCCCGACACACATTTATCTTAAGTCACTATCTGCACCCCATTCCCACAGAAGTCAAAACCTACTGTTTTTACTCTCACAACAGAAGCACTACCTACCATCCCCACCAGTACAGTGGGTGAATAGAGATGTCTCAAGTCCAGGCTAGCTCCCTGATCTATCCTTCCTCTTGTGTGCTTCCTAGAGATGTCCAAAGGGTGACTTAAGCTTTTATTCTTTTTGGAATCAGCAAACATGCCCTCTGCCTGCAAAAATCTCTGGATGGCTGTTGTTATCTGTTTGCTTCTTTACAGCATGCTGTAAGTATTACAGGCTATTACACGGCATCAGTTGCAGTATGTGCGCATGTGCAACAGGTTTTCAGGCCTTGGGCCACTCTAAAGGCTAGGCTGGACCCAGTTGAGATCACCCTTTTCTCCTCAGCTTGGGAAGCAATCAAGATTAGCTCTCAGGAACATTACACAAGACAGCCTCTGTAGTATTTCAGCAGAGGTCATGTGCCAAGTGGGATCACTCCAGTTAACAACAGCACTGATTATATGTCCTGCAGCTGCCTTCTGCACCACCTTTTGTTGTAGTTGTTGCTGAGGTTTTTGTTTGTTTGTTTGCTTGCTTGCTTGCTTGCTTTCAAATCTGTGAGTGAATTTACTGCTTCTGAAAGTTAAAAATGCATAGCCCTGGCTAGAGCCAGCCAGTGGCAAACTCATTCCTCACATCAGTTTCACGCTTGATTCCAGTGGAGCTACTCGTAATGTACCCCCATGCAAATGACACAAGTCAGGCCTGCAGTGTTCACACTCCCTCTGTCCCCCTGGCCCCACACCCAGTCTGTCAATTCTCCTCCATCCAGCCCCTCAGCACTCTCTGCTATCCCCAGCCATGCACATCTCTCAGAAATGTTGCCTCCTGCATGCCAGACTAAAAGGCAGATTTGAATGGTCCTCCATGAAGAATAACCACTAGGAAAGCAAGCCTACTGCACCATTCAGAGTTACCCTTTAGCCATATCTATATTACTTAGTGCTCACTTTAAATAGCCTCCACCACACCAGACACCTCCCCAGCACAGCTTTCAGATCGCCAGAGAAGAAACGCTCACTTTGTCTATTTAATTCAATGCACGTAGAGTACCAGTCTCACCACTCCAGTTCTAGCCATGCTCAGACGTTGTGTTAGATACTCGTATAAACCAGGCTGTCCATACTGAATATTACAGTTAACAGCTCACAGGAGGCAGCCTAATTGGGCTTTGATTCAGTAGCACTTCAGCTGCCATTACCAGCTGTTGTTGGTGTTGCAGGATACAAGAGACATGGCTGGAACACCCCAATCAACACAGGGTACAAGTCTGGTGTGGGAAGGAACCATGACGTATTAAAGCTCTCCTTTGATCCAGATTTGTGCCCTGTGTTGATTTGGGTGTTCCAGCCATCTCTCTTGTATCCTGCAACACCAATAACAGTTCAGGGAAATGGCATAACAACCCCAACCTGGAGGTGGTTTCCTCAGGGGTAGTAATACCAGCTGTGAAGGTTATATTCTGCAGGATGGCCGTATGCAAGGTGGTCATACTGCACAGGAGAAGCTAGTCCTTGTGTCTGGAATTGTCAGAAGGGCTTAAGCATCCACAAAAGGGGACATATTTTCAAAGTGATCAGCATGTTGGGTACTGAGCTCTTTTGTAAATTTGGTCCCAAATGTCTAGTGACAGTACAAAAAAGAATTGACAGAGTGGATTAAGTGAGAGGTAGTTCTAAAAATAAAAGGTTACATTTAAGAAAAGCAGCAAGAGAGAAAAGTTACTGAAAAAGCAAGAAGGAAAATAAGACCATGTAGGAAGAAGTGTTCTAAGGCAGTAAGTTAAGGCCTCAGACTGGGAGTCACAAGATCTGAATTCTGTTTCTGTGCTACAGATTTCCCGTGTTTCTTCAGGCAAGGTACTTAATCTCCATGCCTCAGTTTCGCCATCTGGAAACCAGAAATCATATTTCCTCTGTCACAGTGGTCCAGGGAAGATACATTCAGTTAAAATTCAGTCATGCTGGTTATTACCTTGTGCCAGCTGATGTCTGATGAACAAGGCCCTAGAGGTAAACTCTGCTTTGCTTGCACTGTGCACCCTCATGTCTGCAACTCTAAGGTGTGTAGTGCCTTCAACTCCCATTACAGTGAACAGGAGCTGCAGGTGTTGAAGTCTTTGCAGGCTAAAGCCCTCAGTAGTTTTTTTCTGTGCAATAATAATGTAATTGTCTTACCTTCTTTTAAAAAGCTTTTGCTAGAAAAGAGGGCCAGACTCTCAACTGGCATAAACTGATGGAACGCTCGTGAAGTACATGAGCTGAGGATCTGGCCGCAAGTGTTTTAATAGGAAAGGAGAAAGAAAGTGAATTTCTGCTTTTGAGATGAAAATTCATATGCAGAGTTTTGGCCTGAAAGGAATTGTCATGCCTGGGTTCTAACAGCCTCTAGAAAGGGATGTTTCCTTTCTCTCTTTTAAGGATATACTGTATTTTTCAGACTATAAGTCACGGTTTATTTTTGCAAAAATTTTGAAAGGTGCGACTTATATAATGGTGCAACTTATATATCCAATTTACAAGAAAAATGAAATAAGTGGTCTTTGGAAAATGGAGATGATAAAGGAACTGAACTAAATGACATTCAGATAATGTCTATGTCAGCAATGATCTGCTGGTAGTTACCATTAGCATCTGAACTGAATGCCTGTTTGCATTAAAACCCCAGATTAAGGATATGCAAGCATTTCCCTCCACCAATCATCTTCTCACAACACTGTTTCTAGAAACACAGATTCAGGATATGCAGAGTCTGCCATGTTGACATAGTCTCTGGCTGGCTCAGTTAATTTTTGTGTGCTCTCTGGCAATTAAGCAATCACTGATGGTAAAGACCAATAAAACATGCTAAATCATTATATATAGGGGACCTGCGAAAGTAAGTCCAGTCAATCTCACCGCAGCTGTCAGTCCAGTGAAGAAAAACCGCCAAGCTTCAACATCAATAAATCCACAACCATGTGACTTTTAAGAGCAATGACACCGCTGAAAGGAAGAAGTTATGCCGCCAAATTCAAATTAACAGATATCAGATTCACGGAAGAAAATAGCAACAGGGCAGCTGAACGAACGTGTGGTATACGTGAAAAATTAGTTCATGACTGGTGAAAAATAAAAGATTCACTTCAAGTCATGAAACAGACAAAGTGTGTGTTCACACAGCAGTCTTATTTCGAAACAACGGAGGTTGTTTTGAAATAAGAAACGCCATGTTCACACAACGTACTGTTGTTTCAAAACAACTTAAACCCCATTTGGTGACAAAAAACATTGTTTCGAAACAATTGTTTCAAAACAATCCCGTCAGAACATGTTATTTCAAAACGATGGTGACTCATTTCGAAATAACTGTTGTCCAAACATGCTATTTCGCTTTGAGCTTTTTTTCTTAATTCGAATTAACATTTTCTTAATTCAAATTAACTTATTTTGAAATAACGCCTTATTCTGATACAAGTTGTTTCGAAACAACTTGTATCGAAATAACCCCCTGTGTGTGAACATAGCCATAGAAAGAGAACCGTGGACAAAAAGCTAGGTGGCCTGATCTGGAAGATCATCTTCACCAATGGATAGTGGAACAAAGAGCTCAAGGATGCAGACTGTCTACTGTTCAGGTGCAACTGAAGGCCCAGACAATGGCCCGAGAAATGGAAGTGCAAGAATTTGTTGGAGGACCATCCTGGTGCTTCCATTTCATGCAGAGGCATCAACTTAGCGTGCGGGCATGAAAAATGACGTGCCAGAAACTTCCAGCTGAATCACAAGAGAAAGTTGACAGTTTTCTGGCCTTTGTGAAGTCCACGACTGAAAACTATGGTGTGACTCTTGACCATATAATTAATATGGATGAAGTTCCACTGACATTTGACATTCCCGTTGGCTGAACAGTTAATGAAAAAGGGGAAAAAACAGTGAACGTCAGAACAACAGGTCACGAAAAGTCATACTTCACTGTTGTGCTAGAGTGCTGTGCAGATGGAAAGAAACTTCCGCCTATGATTATTTTTAAGAGGAAAACCATGCCGCGTGATTCGTTTCCATCCATCGTCATCATACAGACCAATAAAGAAGGCTAGATGGACGAAGACATGATGGGGTTTTGGCTGGAACGATGTTTTAGCAGATGCCCAGATGGTTTTTTTAAAACATGAAAAGTGCTACTGATCATGGACAGTATGAGAGCGCATATAACAGAGAGGGTAAAGATGCAGTAAAAAATAAAAATTCTGTGCCAGTAATAATTCATGGAGGCCTAACAAAGGAGGTGCAGCCTCTTGATATTTCTGTGAATTGGAGTTTCAAAACTGTCTTGCACCGCCCCTGGGAATCCTGGATGACAGATGGGGAATGCAGCTTCACAGCCACTGGTCGTTTGCGTCACATGACTTTCACAGAGGTGGCACAGTGGATTAGTGAAGCCTGGATGAGTGTCAGTGCAAAAACAGTCACTTCAGGGTTCAAGAAAGCAAAAATAATAAATGATGACACAGTACAAGAAAATGAAGAGGAAGATGAATACCCAGATAGGGAAGATCAGGGACTAAATCTGCCAGTTGAAATAGCCAAGCTATTTCAGAGTGACACTGAAGATGAGGATTTTGATGGCTTCTCTGATGTAGATGATGAAGATGATTGAACTTTATGGATTATGCTTATTTCATATTGTCTTCCATCAGGCTCAATAAATGTCTTTGTCCTAAGTTTTACTGGCTTACTTTATAGTTTGCAACTGCGTTATTATTAGTGTATATACAGGTATGTTCTTTGGTTAAATATGGCTGATATGTAAGAAGGAGGCGAGGTTATATCATATCTTTCTTAGTAATAACATATCACACAACAATGGAATAAATTTTATTTCAGAAAATATAACAATTATTTATTAATTAATTTATTTCAGAAAATGTAACAATCATTTATTAATGCACTATCTCACAGGGGGTTCTAATTTAAGAGTGAGCATTGTCCTTCAGAGATCAATTTGTCCACATTCTAAAGTGACATCAACACACAACAGGGTGCGACTAATGCAGCAGCACAACCCTTATAGCAGTGCGACTTGTATAACAGTGCAACCAAGATATGAATTTTTTTTAAATAGATGCTTTTCTGTTAGTGCAACTTATGTAACGATGCGACCAAGATATGAATTTTTTTAAATTGATGTTTTTCTTTTAGTGCAACTTATATAACAGTGTGACCAATATATGAATTTTTTAAGAAAACCGATGCTTTTCTATTAGCGTGACTTATATAACAGTGCAACTTATAGTACGGAAAATATCGTATCTACATTGCAGCTTAGATAGACCGAGATGGCAGGCTCCGCTGGAGCTAGCGTGCCGGCAGCCAGGGTTGGGCAGGCACTTAGTAGAGCCACCTACAGACCTACCCATACCAGAGCCCCAGGGTGTGCAGTCAGGCAAGCCACTGCTTTTGCCATCCCTCTTCACCCACTATACAGCTATTTTTAGTGCACTAACTTAAGCAGAGCTAGCACGTCTATTTATGTGAGCTGGGAATCACCGTCCTGGCTGTAGTACAGACATACCAGTTACGAAAATATGAAAAATCTCTTACCTGTGGAAGAGTTAACAGGTGCTGCTTGGTGGAGGAGGGGGAAAGTTCAGCATATAGGGTGTGTTCACACAGCAGTCTTATTTCGAAACAACAGAGGTTCTTTCGAAACAACTTAAACCCTATGTGGGGACGAAACAACGTTGTTTCAAAACAATTGTTTTGAAACAATGCCGTCTGAACATGTTGTTTCGAAACAATGGTGACTTGTTTTGAAATAACTGTTGTCTGAACATGCTATTTCAATTCCTGCTTTTTCCTTAATTTGAATTAACAAACTGTTAATTCGAATTAACTTATTTCGAAATAAGGCGTTATTTTGATACAACTTGTATTGAAACAACTTGTATCGAATTAACCCCCTGTGTGTGAACATAGCCATAGTGCTAAAAGAGCAGGAGATGAGAAAGGAATTATTGCCAAAAAAAAAAAAGGAAATAAACTCACTGCCATTACCTCATTTGCGCATTAAATTGCAAGAAGCAAATTAAGTGATATCATTTGTTATTTAACAAAGCAAACACCAAAGGGTGAAACTAATGTACTTTCTGAGTATGAAGAGGGCAAGAAACAGCTCAGACATTATTTGTCTAATATCATAAGAAATTCATTAAATAGCCTGTTGGTAACCATGATTCAAATGCAGTTCTCTGAACTGATAATAAAACAAATTAAGGTGTCAATTAAAAACAAATTCACAGAAACGGCTGAGAAGCTGTAGGAGAGTTTGCTTTTAAAACACAAAGAAAACTTTATGATTAAGTGGCCACATAACCAGTCTGTGGAAAAATCTATATGGACACTGAGGGAATCACACTTCTTTCCTTAAAGTAAAAATGAACAGCAAAGAACTAAATGAGATTTACGTATGGTTCTAGGAAAGCTGGCTTTCACAGCCCAACTCTCAGCGTTGTGCCAGAAGGCATCTCAGACACAGTCAAGGGAGATGGAAATAACAGAACTAATACTTGGCAAGTCTGTAACCCTGTTCGTCTGACAATTTCAAAGCACTGTACAAACACTATTAAGCCACAGAGAACTCTTGGGATGTCGAATGAGAAGTGATGTGGTCCAAAGGATGGATATTGGAGATCTCCTTGCTCTGTTCTTGGCTCTGTTGGGTGACCTTGGAAAAGTCACTTCCCCTGTCTGTCCCTCTGTCTACATGCCTGCCCTTTGTCTCATCTATTGTGCCTGTCAGTTATTGATGGAAGGAATGGTCTCTCATGCAGGTATATCACATGGTACGGAATTTTGTTGGGGTCTCTGGGTGCTACTGTAATACAAATAACAAAAAACAGCAAAGGGATATGCCCACCACTGCCATGCAATCAGATTTGGCATAGAACACAACAGCTATTTAACATGTACTTAGTTAGAGTATTGCTCATTGGCCCTAACTGAGATCAGGACCCGTTGTACCCACAACAAAAGGCAGTCCTCATCCCTATAAATTGCAAAACTGATAATGGATGAGAGAAAGGGACTACCACTCTCATCTTATAGATGGTGATCTTAGGCATAAAAAGATTAAGTGATTTGCTCAGAGACACAAAGGGAGTCTGTGGCAGAGCTGAGAACCGAGTCTAGATTTTCCTGATTTTAATCCCAGTGTTTTATCCCCCAGGTTTCTATATGGTAAGAGTGGGAAACTTAAGTGCAGAAAATGATGAGAAATACCATATTCTTTCTACAAATACAGTTGAATTTGGGTAGGCAGCAAATAAGTATTAGATCTAGTAAAAAATGGGAACCATTTAATGAAAACACTGGTTCTCAGAATACTTCACAAAGAAGTTTCAAATTTTATTTTTAACGTAATAAAGAGATATTTACCTCTTCCCTTATTTTCTTCTTTCCTGTCTCCTGAAAGAGAGGGAAAAAAGAAAGAGAAGGGGAACACAACCTCTACCATCTGATTTTTTTTAGTGAAAAATTTGGAAAATTCTTTAAAAAAAAATCTCCTAGGAAAGCTTGAATTTCTTCATTAAAAATGTTTTTGAACAAAAAAATTCAACCTACTCTATTAATAATCCTAACTGGAGTTTGGCTAAGTCACCACAATCCTTGTAGAAATGGCAGTTGGCTCATTAGTGACTGAAAGCTATCCAAGTTTCTGTTTTACCTCTCTGCCTAACAGAGCACACCTTAGCAAAACATGGTGTATACCAGGGGCATCAACAGGGCTGGCTCTACCAATGATGAAGGAGGCACTGGCTCAGGACAGCACAGCTTAGGGGCAGTGCAGCAGGCCAGCCCCAAAGCTGGACCCCATGCTCCCACCCCTCCCCTGAGCCAGCCACTCCACCCCCGGGAAGGAGCAAGCCAGCTCATGTGGTGGACTCCACTCCCACCTCATCTCTGGGCTGGCCCTCCCTGCCCCTAGGGAGGAACAGCCAGTCCAGGGGAGGGGTGGGAGAGCAGAGCCGGGACTCTGGGCTGGCCTGCTTCACCCCTGAGCTCGGGTGGGGCAAGCCAGACCAGAGCATACTCAGGATGCCGCAACCCCTTGAGCCGGTCCTGGGGGTCAAACTCACTTGCTGTGGTGGGTCAGATTTGACTTAAATTCACAAGTGGACCATACATGCCATAAGCTTGACATGCCTGGTATATTTGTCACCACCTCAGAAGAGCGACACCATCTAAATCACCATGGCTACTTGTTTCTTGTATTGGTTCTTTATTCAAGTACTGACCTGGGCTGATGCTCCAGAGCTTGCAAAAGCTGGTGAGTTCATAGCCTAATGAGACAGGGCTGCAGGCTACAATATAAGCACCTGAAAAGCACCTGGAAGATGATTATCTGAACTAACCTTCTAAGGCACACTCCTGTACAGTTACTATCAGAATGTGAAGTAATTTATCACTGAAACAAGGGAGCTGAACAAGTTAAACAAAGCCAGAGAACTAAAATTAAAAGTGGTCCAATTCCACCTACTGCCTATGGGCTGAAAACACATAGCCAGGGGTCTGATGGATATGTGAGATGAATCATCCTTCATTTGAACTAGTTCTTTTAGTCATTTTCTTGGTTGACCAAACTCTCCTTTATAATACCAGCCTTTTTAGAGCAACAGCATCATAGTCCTAATTTCCCACAGCAATGCAAAGTGTCTCACACAGGATGTGTAGGGGTCTGGCTCTTGCCCAGTAAGCTTAATACTAGCCTTTTGTCTCATTCCACTGTTCTTTTCTAGTTCGCCTCAAAAATGTTTCCTTTGTAGTCAACACTTCAGAAGAGGACAGGACCATTTCCTCCACATAAGCCAACTTAGAACTAACATGCTCCAGAGCCAGTTCTTTATCCCTATAATAACTTTCTTGCTAGATGTCCACTCCTTACCACATGCAACTCACCCTGGGAAATGCTGCAGCCATCCTCCAGTATTCCTTCTAGCTCCCATCTCACCATGTCTCCAAGGGTCTTAAGCTTGGTTGAGACACATGAAGGGAGATGATTTAGTTCTCTGAACAGAAATGCCACAATATTTCAAATTCCAGAGTTCAAATTCCACAGTAATTATTAAAACTATAAGCTGCTGAGACATTGCTAGTACCTGAACAGTATCTAGCTACTGGCGCCTCCACCTCAGCTGTTGTCTCTATGCCCTACTCTAGTACAATGATAACTAGAAATGCCAGAGCAATAGCCCATAATATGACTAAGGCTATGTTCACACAGGGCAGGCTTGTTTCGAAACAAGACATTTCAAAACAAGCTGTTTCGAAATAACAAGTTATTTCGAAACACCTTATTTCGCAGGACAAAAACTTTGTCCGCGAAATAAGGGAGCGAAATAGCAGGTCCACAGTGTGGACCTGCTATTTCGCTTCGGGAGGGTACTGCAGGCACTCACAGGGTGCAGCGCAGAGGGGC